>MU834988.1:0-42681 GCA_029204225.1 Diphasiastrum complanatum | reverse complement strand
AATTAAACAAAAGCAGCTACAAAGCACAACCGAAAACAAAGCCAGGAGCTACCATCTACGCTACTGTCAAGGAAGAGAGGGTTGTCGTGGCTTCTGGGGCCTCTCATCTGCTGCTTGTGCATCTTGTATTGAGTTCCATTTCCCACCCAAGGAATTGTTTTCGGTTTAGCGGGTGATAGTGGCTTGATTCGATCTGTCAAGTGAGGTCTGTCGCAAAAGACATGACGCGTACCACAATAGAAATCTGTGAAACCCAGGAAAAGAGAGCTTTTGTTGCTTATCAAGCTACAACCTTTGAATCAACTTTCGCAGTTTACAGAGCTGTAAACACAGACACAATATATGTCACTCCTGGAGATGAAAAGTTTTTTGAATTCAATCTAATAAAACATCCACCCAAACCCAAATGTTGATTTCACATGCAGGAGGCCTTGGGAAGGAGAAAATGCCCAAATAAATCAGAGAAGGAGGCAGCATCTTAGGTTGCACATAAAATCCGACACAGACAGACAGAGAGAGACAGAAGCAAAGCTGAAATATGGCCTTCCCGTCGATTGAATTTGAAAAAATATAGCCGTTAGGGTAGGAACGTGGGCCCGTTAAATGAGAATATCTTGGTGCTACACTGCTGCCCCACGCGTCCGTTCTAACTTCTAACTTCTTGAATTCAACGCATTGCTCTAGAAAAATCAACAAATACAAAGAGCCCAATTAATTGCTGAAATTCAATTTTTATCCGTTTATTTTAGATATATAGGTTTTTGTTATTCCAAAAAACTATTGTTGAAATCCAATTTTTATCAGATCAAAATTGATTTCTAATTCTCTCTCTTAAGCTCAAATGTGATAAGAGTGAAAAAGAATATTTTGTAGCAATGTTTGGAGTGTCCAAAAGATGTTATGCATGTCCTTGCTACCATGTACTTGACTCACACTCAAGCACACTGACAAACCACCTGACCACAAAGTATGATGCAAACACAATGCTCATATAGAGAGTCTACCACACTCTCGACCAACTGACTCGTCCCTCAATCCAACTTGACCACAAGTGGACCACATGAGTGACATGGCTCAAACTGAGGAAATCCCACTGCCACCATGAGACTTACATCCTCCATCTAGCTAGGCTGACATCTTATCAGACACTTACAAACACAGACCTGTAAAGCTGACATACATGAGCGACTGAGGCTCAACCTGAGGAAATCTTACTACCACCATAAGATTGTACTCTGACCAAATAGACAGCTAGACATAACGACAAGTCAATGAGCATAAAATGACTACTTTGTTTCACACGTAGCAAATGCACAACCACATAAAACTCCAACTCACATCTAGACTTCCATGACAAGGCAACATGCAAGCCCACACACACTCATGCAAACCAACACGAATGATAAAGCGTCAAATACATGACCAAGGCCTGTCCATAAGTGTTATCCTGTCGTACCAACACCTATGCCACCTGTAGATCCGCTGCTACACTACTGGTCACCAAATCATGTCCTCAACCATGGCCTACACCTATAATCAAGATGCCCTCACGTCCAAGCATATCACATAGATGTCCTCATACATCATCCAAGATCAACCATCTCGAACCAATGAGTGCTCCAAGCCTCATCCCTGATGTATTTCCCAAACAAAGCTATGCACCAAGCCGCTTTGCCCTGACATCTTGTCCAATAAGCCCTGAAAGCTGATCCCCATCCATTCCCCATGCCCCAAGCACAAGAGTCTACCAAGGACTCAATGAATGAATGTACACAAATCTCACCATAGGCTATACCTAAGTAGCTCGCCCACCTCCCAGAGATACTGATGATGATCTGTCTGTCCTACATCCCATGTAGGTTCAACTTTCCATGCTTGGCGTTGCCAACTCTGATTTGACCAGTCTATAGGCCTCTCACCAAGGAGCCTATCTCCCCACAACTTCCATCATAGCGTCCAAGCCAAAGCAAATGCAAACTAGATCCACTATCGTGATGAATAAGTCACCCACAATCCATAGCATATCAGGTAGGATAGCTCCAGAACCCTGTACCCTATACCATCTGATCACCAAGTATCCATTACCCACTGATAGCTCCCCAAGAATCTGTCCACCTGTAATGCAACTAGACTCCAACTGGATCTAACCAAAAACTGCATCTTGCTTACCAAATAATGATGGATAGAAACAACATGTGATGCCAACCTGGAGACTATCGTGCATATAATCATGCAGCTCACCTGATCACTCGCCAAAGTATCAACTGTCACTCCCTGAGCAACCATCTCCATCCCTGCTGGCTCATTGTGAAAAATTGCCTACATTGGCAAATCTAGCCATGTAGAATATTGTACATTTTGTCAATATTGTTTGTTGGTTACTTGAATGGCCAAAGTGCCACTTGTACATACACACCTAAAGTAGGTTACCACGAGTCAAGAGGAGTGGTTGTGTCTATTTGGTAGTGATTCCTACTTTGTAGGATCTAGACCATGATTTATGATGAGATTTGTACCTACCATGCACCTACCAAGCATGACTCTTGGATCTAGACTAGGGTTTTCACATTAGGGCAAGAAAGTGGAGTCTACTTCCTTATTACATGCTGGATTTTCACCTAACTTTGCAAAGGAAGTGTGTTTTACTATGTATTTCCATTCTCCATAGTGAGAAGATAGAAACTTTTTGGAGCCTCAAGGAGAAACTCGAGTTTCCTCTCATTGTATGGTGATTACTCTATTTTTCCAATGAAACCCAGCTTTGGCACTTTGTAAACACTGTCTACAGGCCGTACTACAGCCTTATTTCCACACGTGTGGAGTTGGATTAGACTATTTGATCAATGCTTTGATTGTCTCTACTTGTTTCCTATCAAGCTGCTAAACTAGATCTTGTTTTCTGATGACTAGTTTCTAATAGATTGTTTAACAAGCATACAATCACCTTGTGGATCATTCAAAGATCCATTTATGGTCCTTAGTACTGTACTTTTCACATGGTATCAGAGCCAAGTACAAGGCCATTGATCTGTGTTTGAATCTAATCCAGTTTTAGCAGGTTTTGGTGCAAAAAGCTAGTATTGGAAGGGCGAGCTGGTATTTAGGTTTTGGTGAGGGGATTTGATCCCAAACTTTTTCAGGATCAAAATCCGTACTGTTCACACGTGTGGGCATCTCTGAACCAGCATTTAATAACCCATATTCATTGGATCATAGAAAATTCATATGGTGTCAGTTTGATGTAATTTTTGGTGCAAATCCTAGGATAAGCTACCAAGATCACTTGCCATTGATTAGTTTTGAATTTGTTTCATGAAAGCTAATTAATCTAGGCTGATTTCAGACCTTCTTAAAGTGGAAACCAGGTCTTGAAAGTACATCAAAGTGAATGAGAGAGATAGAGTCAGTTTTTTGTCCAAGAATAGCCAAGATTGGCGAGATTTGCTTGAGTGTAGTTTTCATCTCATCTTATCTTCATTCCAACTTGTGAGGGAGTGATAGAACTGTGATTACAAATCCATCTGTTGGATTAGAAGTCAACATTTGAGTGAAACACTGCAAGTTTGAAACCTTTGTGAGATTCAGGTCCAAACAAATCTATATCTTGTGTGTAGAATCTTGCTAGTAAGATGAGATCAGTGGGAGCCTACCTTCTAGAAGCTAGTGAGAGGTTAAATTCTACCAATTATGCTATTTGGAAAGTGAGGATGGAGTCACTAATGGTGCTCCAGGATCTTTATGAGTTTCTAATAGATGATGAAGATGAACCTCTAGGTGCACAGGAATTAGTGAGATACAAGAAGAGGTCTAGGCTTGCACTTCACTGTATTAAGATGAATGTAAGCAATGATCTTTTAAGGGAAGTATCATCATGTAAGAGTGCTAAAGAGGCTTGGGAATCTTTAAAATCTATCTATGAGTCTAGTAACACTTCGAGGGTTCTCATGCTTAGAAACCAGATTCTGCAAAGCATGAAGAGGTGTGATGAGAATGCACAAGATTATGTGCTAAGAATCAAGTCTCTTAATAGGGAGTTAGCTTCCATTGGAGAGAAGATTCAAGATAGTGAGCTTGTTCAGATGTCCTAAATGGTCTAGGGAGTGGCTTTACAAATTTGGTCCAAAGCTTTGCAATCCAAGACACTTTGCCTACTATAGAAAAGCTACACAGTGTATTAGTAGCTGAAGAGTGTAGGATGTTGCATACCAATGCAAGAATGAATGCTATTTCTCTGTAGGATGGTGATGAGAAAGCTAATTTCTCATTTAAAAACAAGAAGAAGACCAATGGCAAGAAGAAGCACTTCAAGGAGACCAAGGAGGAGGATGAGGCTTCAAGCTCAAAGGGCAAGATCAAAGACAAGTCCAAGTACAAATGTTTTTTCTGTGGAAAGAAAGGACATTTTGCATCAGAATGTCTCAAGAAGAAGAAGGCACAAGAGAGCAAACAAAGCAACATTGCACATCAGGAGGAAGAGGAGGATGAAGAGTCATCCTTGATGGTTTCCAACAAACCACCATCATCCAAGAGAAACACCAATGATTCTTGGTGGATTGATAGTGGGGCAAGTTCCCACATGACATATCAAAAGGACATATTCTCCACCTTACTTTCTTACAATGACTTACATAGATCAATCTATACTACAAGTAGTCAAGAATGTAAGATAAGTGGAATAGGAACAATTCCCTTGTATGTGGGATCATCCAAAAGGATGAATCTAGATAATGTTCTTTATGTTCCTAAGTTAACCAAGAATTTGCTTATTGTTGGCCAGTTAATGGATAATGGCCTAGATGTACAATTTAAGCATGGAGTTTGTTCCATCCTTAGAAATGATGAATGTATAGCTAAAGGCTTTAAGCAAGGTAGATTGTTTAGGCTTGATGCTAATATTGCAGTGGAGAGTGTTAACTTGGCAAAGGTGGAGCTATCAAAGGTGGAACTGTGGCACAAAAGGTTAGGCCACCCCAACTACAAAGCCATGGAATCTATGACTACAAAGGAGCTTGCAGTTGGACTCCCCAAGCATTTGTCAAAGTGTGGGAAGAGATGTGAAGCATGCAGCCTCTCAAAGGCTCACAAGCTACCCTTCTCAAGATCTACATCAAGATCAAACTCTCCTCTTGAACTCATCCATTCGGATGTTCATAGTTTTTCACATGAGTCTAATGGTGGTGCCAAGTACTATGTAATCTTCATTGATGACTATTCTAGATTTTGTTGGATGTACCTCTTGTCTAGCAAATCAATGGTGTTTGATTCTTTTGTAAAGTTCAAGACTTTGGTAGAAAATCAACTTAGTACCAAGATTAAGGTATTAAGGAGTGATAATGGAGGTGAATATGTCTCCAATAAGTTGATTGACTTTTGTATTTCTAATGGCATAAAGAGGGAGTTGTCATGTCCATACACCCCTCAACAAAATGGAGTGAGTGAGAGAAGAAATAGATCTCTTTGTGAGTGTGCTAAGGCCTTAAGGCTAGATGCTTCTCTATCCAAACCATTTTGGGGTGAAGCAATAACTTGTGCTAACTATTTGTGCAATAGATTGCCAAACCAAGCCATTGGAGGAATCACACCATTTGAAGCTCTATTTGGAGAGAAGCCCAATCTCAAAGATCTCAAAGTTTTTGGATCCACTTGCTATGTACACCAATCCTTGGATAAGAGAAGGAAGGATAATGCAACATCCATCAAAGGCATCTTTGTGGGATATGGTGAGAATAGCAAAGGTTATAGAGTCTTCAATCCCATCACTAGCAAGGTGATAGTGAGTAGGGATGTTATTTTTGATGAAGGAAATGCTTGTGATTTGGATGATAATGCTACTAATCATCTTGATGCCAAGGATCATGCTAGGATGGAGGAGGAGCTTCCAAGTGAAGAAGAACTTGAGGATCCACCTCAAGATGCAAAAACTCCAAGAACTCCAAGAAGATTTACAAGGGCAAAATCCGAGCCATTGAGGCTCACCTATGATGGTCAAGGTGATCAAAGGGAAGGCTCATCATCTTTCACATCTTACACCTTTCTTACTTCAATGTTAGATGAGCCAACATGCTATGAAGATGCTTGTAAGTCTAAAAGTTGGATGGATGCTATGCAAGTAGAGTATGATGCTCTTATTGAGAATCATACTTGGGATCTTGTGGATCTTCCTCAAGGGAAGAAACCTCTTGATTGCAAGTGGGTGTTTAGATTGAAGTATAATCAAGATGGATCAATAAGCAAGCATAAAGCTAGGCTTGTTGCCAAAGGTTTTTTACAAACCAAAGGCATTGACTATGATGAGACTTTTGCTCCTGTGGCTAAGCTTGTTACTATCAGGTTGATCATTAGTCTTGCTACAACCTTCAATTGGGAGCTATTCCAACTTGACTTCACAAATGCATTCCTCAATGGTTATTTGGAGGAAGAGATCTACATGTGGCAACCCGAGGGCTTCATCAAGGCAAAGCATGAAGGAAAGGTGTGTTTTTTTAAGAAGAGCCTTTATGGGCTCAAGCAAGCACCTAGAGCATGGTACTCTAGGCTAAACTCTTTTCTCATTTCCATCAATTTTGTAATGAGTGCCTATGATCCATCATTGTATATAAGTTTTCATGATGGCATGATCATTATTCTTGTTTTGTATGTAGATGACATTATCTTGAGTGGTAATGATCTAGATGGAATTAGAGATGTAAAAATTGCTTTAGCAAAAGAGTTTAAGATGGTAGATCTCGGCCTATTGAGCTTCATTCTTGGAATAGAGGTTATAAGAGGATGTGATTTTAGCTTCATTTGTCAATCTAAATATGCTACATCCATCCTAGATAGATTTGGAATGAAGAATTGTAAAGGCATTGAGACACCAATGGAGCAACATGTAAAAGCATCTATTGGTTGTGATGAAGCATCCTTTGAGGACATCACATTATATAGAAGGCTTATTGGCTCCTTGATCTATTTAACTATAACTAGACCTGATCTTAGTTATAGTGTTGGAAAGTTAAGCCAATTCATGCAAAGTCCTCTAGTTTCACATTGGAAGATGGCCAAAAGAGTTCTTAGATACATTTCATTCACTAAGAATTTTGGTATTTTGTATAGAGGAGCTAATCTTGGCTTAAGAGCCTATAGTGACTCGGATTTTGCAGGTGACAAAGTGGATAGAAGATCAACAAGTGCCTTTGCCACCTTTCTATGTGATGGAGTAGTATCATGGCTTTCCAAAAAGCAAGATACCATCTCCCTATCTTCCACAGAATCCGAATACAAGGCCTTGACATCAATATGCAAGGAGGTCTTGTGGCTCAAAAGGCTATTGGTGGAGCTTCATTCATGGAGGAGGAGATCCCTATCATCTATTGTGACAACCAATCAGCCCAATCACTTGCAACTAATCCTACATTCCATGCAAGGAGCAAACACATCGAAATTGCTCATCATTTAGTGAGGGAAAAAGTGCAAGCTAAAAAGATCAAGCTCCAACACGTGCCATCATCAAGTTGCTTGGCTGATTTGTTTACTAAACCTTTACCTAAAGATTCATTTGTCAAGCTTAGATCTTCAATTGGAGTTATTGATAAAAGCATTATGATCTCCAAGGCTAGATTTGAGGAGGAGTGTGAAAAATTGTCTACATTGGCAAATCTAGCCATGTAGAATATTGTACATTTTGTCAATATTGTTTGTTGGTTACTTGAATGGCCAAAGTGCCACTTGTACATACACACCTAAAGTAGGTTACCACGAGTCGAGAGGAGTGGTTGTGTCTATTTGGTAGTGATTCCTACTTTGTAGGATCTAGACCATGATTTATGATGAGATTTGTACCTACCAAGCATGACTCTTGGATCTAGACTAGGGTTTTCACATTAGGGCAAGAAAGTGGAGTCTAATTCCTTATTACATGCTGGATTTTCACCTAACTTTGCAAAGGAAGTGTGTTTTACTATGTATTTCCATTCTCCATAGTGAGAAGATAGAAACTTTTTGGAGCCTCAAGGAGAAACTCGAGTTTCCTCTCATTGTATGGTGATTACTCTATTTTTCCAATGAAACCCAGCTTTGGCACTTTGTAAACACTGTCTACAGGCCGTACTACAGCCTTATTTCCACACATGTGGAGTTGGATTAGACTATTTGATCAATGCTTTGATTGTCTCTACTTGTTTCCTATCAAGCTGCTAAACTAGATCTTGTTTTCTAATGACTAGTTTCTGATAGATTGCTTAACAAGCATACAATCACCTTGTGGATCATTCAAAGATCCATTTATGGTCCTTAGTACTGTACTTTTCACACTCATAACCATGGGCATGCTGGATCCACATCACCCCGTAATGCACTCCATGCCCTCAGGATATGTACCACCCCAGGTACACTCCATGTCACCTACCTCCATGTAGGCTTGACCCGTCCCTAGGTCACCACATGATGCACCAGCTGAAGAACATCGTCCATACATCAAATGACATGTCATAGTATTTCTAAGCAAATGTGATAAATGCAAGTAGACTCCTCTTAAAGAAAGTAGAGTGAGCCACCTTTTGATGGTGACCTCTAGTGGAGAGCAATATTCCACTTGTAATTTGTGAAATGTGGAAATTCCACTAGGATGCCACCTAAGGAGATCTCTTGCTTATTTAAGAAACTCCCTCTTTGTGAAGAGGATCTTTTTGCATTGTATCTACTCCATGCTTAAAAAGAAGATTTCCCATGAGTTTGATACTACACTAAGCTCCTTGATCATGATGGTTTTCTTGAGTGATGCCCCTATGATCATGCCCTTCCATTCATATTGTGTGTGGTTGTGGATTTAGAGTGGATTAGTTTTTTTGCTTTCCTAGTTGTGGATTAGATTTCATGTTTTCTTGTGGATTAATGTAGGTTGCAAGCATCCAAGAAATTTGTAGCCAATAATGTGATATAGATCTTGCAAATTCATTTAAGTTTTGGTTTCTTGAGTTTTTTGGAAAATTCAAGAACCAAGAAGATGGAGCTTCTTGATTCTTGAATGCTTGTAGGAATTAATTTTCTGTTTTTTTATGAATGTGGCATGCTAGGCTAGTTCTCTGATGTTGCAAGTAGTTTAGTTTCCATTTTGCAATGATCTGTTTTAGCATTTTATTTTTAAGTGCCATAATAATGCCCAACCATGTTTCAAGAAGAGATGTTTTTGGGCATTCTTGGTGTGCTTGCATGGTAGAATGATTGCAAGTGATTTCAAGAGTTCAAGAGTGTTCAAAATCTGAGTATCCGTGACAAGTTGAACCATACTACAACCCCAAGAGTCTGCTGCATGATCTGGGCATCGAACCAAATAGAAATAATCAAGAACATGCCAGAATGGAGGTAGCATAAGCTGTAACAAGAAACAAACAAGCAGAACTAGTAGATAGACAGAGGAATCTGCCAACATTTGGCACCAGTTGTCGCTTGAACACATGCACATCTCTACTCCATCCCTGTTCCAACGTTATTCCATGATCTGCTCCATAAACAACATCATCCATATTTGGATCTGCCATCATCTGTAGTCTGACACTTACAGTCTACCACGTTCTTGAATAGCATCATTACAGGGCCGTTCTTGGACAGTATCATCCTAACTCTACGATTGTGTGTTAGCTACTGTGTTACAACCCAACTGGAGCCCCTGTGTTGAATCTCAACTGGAGGCCTGTGTTACATCCCAACTGGAGCCCCTGTGTTATATCTCAACCGAAGGCCTCACCTCACTCTCAACCAGAGGCCCAGTTGAAATCTCAACCGGTGTGTGTGTGTTTTTAATTTTGCATTGATTTAGGATAGTGTTTATAATAGATTGTTAGAATTATTTAAGATAGTGTATGTGTGTGTTTGAGAGGAGGTGTATGTGTTTTGAATTTTGCATTGATCTATAATTTAGGTCAATAGACAAATAGATATAGATAGTGTTGGGTATTAATAGATTGTTAGACTTATAATTTGTGTGTGTGTGTGTGTGAGAGAGAGAGAGAGAGAGAGAGAGAGAGAGAGAGAGAGAGAGAGAGAGAGAGAGAGAGAGAGAGAGAGAGAGAGAGAGAGATGCATTGATTTAGAATTTAAGATTATAGATAAATCTATAGTCTATGGTAATAATAGATTGTTGGATCTATATTCATTTAGGATTAAGAATGATAGATGAGAGAGAGAGAGAGAGAGAGAGAGAGAGAGAGAGAGAGAGAGAGAGAGAGAGAGAGAGAGAGAGAGAGAGAGAGAGAGAGAGAGAGAGAGAGAGAGAGTTGCATTTTGAATTTAAGATAAGAGAGAGAGAGGGGGGAGAGGGTGGAATTGTGTATGTGTTGTGTTTTGCATTTTGAATTTAAGATGTGTGTGTGTGTGTGTGTGTGTGTGTGTGTGTGTGTGAGAGAGAGAGAGAGAGAGAGAGAGAGAGAGAGAGAATGTGTGTGTGTGTGTGTGTGTGTGTGTGTGTGTGTTTTGATTAAGATTTAGGGTAGTAGATGAATAGATAGTGTTTGATGGTAATTGTATGTTAGATTTGTAATTTGAGAGAGAGAGAGAGAGAGAGAGAGAGAGAGAGAGAGAGAGAGAGAGAGAGAGAGAGAGAGAGAGAGAGAGAGAGAGATTGATTTAGAGTAGTAGATGAATAGTTAATGTTTAATGATAATTTTATGTTATATTTGTAATTTAAGAGATAGAGAGAAAAAATGAACAGGCATAAAATGAGAGAGAATTTGAAGTAGATTAGAATACTTTGCTTAGAATAATGGTCCAATTGTGTAATATAGTGTTATTTTTTAATTGCTTGTGCCGCGTGACAAAAATATTCAAAAAAAGAAGAAGAGAGAGCAAGCGTTGAAAGAGCAAGCAATTGCACGTTTGCACTTAAGTTTCGAGTGAGTTTAACGGTGAGTTTGTGTTGTTTCAATTTTTTTATTATTGGAATACGTTATCTAATATAGTAAGAAATCAAACGTAATTCATCACTTTCATTTTGTTCAAACAATGTCGTATTTTACCACATACACTAGCAATTAGTTAATATGCAAGAGTGAAATGTAGATAATTAAAATCCCCAATCCTAGGAAGGTGTGTAGCCCTTACTTTTCTCCCGTTAAAGGCGAGGTTCTAATCTATCCAAATTGCATGGAAAGACCTTGATGGACGTCGGACGATTTTTGGGAGCGTCCTGTATCAACAGACATCGGAATTCGACATCTAATTTTGTCATCGGATTCTGACATCCATGACGGATCAGAAGCGACGTCTTTGGACGTCGGATTCCGACATCCATGTTCGTCGGAATCCGACGTCCACGTCGGACGTGGCCACCATCCACCGGGACTTGATGTTTGGGATTCCAGCAAGTTATGGATGTCGGACTCTAACATGTTTTATAAATGTCGGATTCCAACGACCTCATTGCGACATGTTTTTCCGACGTCCACGATGAATTAAAAAAAAATTAAGCTCGCGATTCACGTCACAAAACACATCCAAATCACGACGGGTGTTGTAGTGCTAACAACACCAACAACATAAGCAATATCTGATTGTGTGTTTGTCAAATAAATCAAACTACCGACCAATTGTCTATAAAAAAAAGCATCCACTTTTTCAGATTCATCATATGCAGTAAGCTTTGTGTTGACATCCATCAGTGTGCACAAAGGCTTACAATCAGACATATTGAACTTATAAAACAACTCTCGTGCATATTTTTTTTGGTGTAAAAAAGACAATGTTTTCCTTTTGCCATACTTCAATGCCAAGACAATAGTGCATTAATTCTAGATCGCTCATGTCAAAAGCATTGGAAAGATCTGATTTGATTTCATAAATTAAGCTCTCATTACTTCTTGTAATAATAATCTTGTCTTAGAATGTAAAGATTAGGATCAATATTACTCTTTACCATTCGCCTTCGCTTGAAGTGTTCATCAATGCAAGAGTACCGCCCGTAGTGCTTGCTTCAATCCATAAATAGCTTTGTTGAGCTTACAAACAAGATGCTCTCTCCCTGGCTCAACAAATCCTTGAGGTTGTACTAAATACGCCTCTTCCTCCGGCACTCCATTAAGAAAAGCATATTTAATGTCCATTTGCTAGATCTTCCAACATAGAAGGCAGAAATTGCAATGATAGAATGTATAGTTACCATCTTAGCTACGGGTGTGAAGGTTTTCTCAAAATCAATACCTTCCTGCTGCTCAAATCGTCTCACAACCAACTGTGCTTTGTACTTGTTGAGTTTCTCATCTGTTCCATATTTGATCTTATAAATCCATTTGCAAGTGATAGGTGTCTTACAGTCAGGTAGCTCAACCAAGTCGTCCCATTTTTTGATATGGCTTCCATTTATGTTTCCATAGCTACATGCCAAGGCTATAGCTAGGTATTGGGTGCCTCACCCAGCCAATTCCTGGCTTGCACAACCAATTAGAACTGGAATGCCAAGAAAGAACTCGCTCACAAATTTTTCCCATGCGACTTCATGTGGTCTCTCTCTCTCTCTCTCTCTCTCTCTCTCTCTCTCTCTCTCTCTCTCTCTCTCTCTCTCTCTCTCTCTCTCTCTCTCTCTCTCTCTCTCTCTCTCTCTCTCTCTCTCCACATGTATTCTGTTGCATCCAAGATGCACTCTCCGAATGGGCCTCCAGTTTGGGAAGTACAAGTTTAGCAAACACATGCATTTTTTACAGCCTACACATCTCGAATGTTCTAGTTAAGTCAGATCCTGGATGTTGTACACTTCTCAAAACCACTTTTTTCCACATCCGAGATGTAGGCTGAGTTTTTAGATGTGCACATCCGGCTCTGCATGACATCCTAAAAGTTTGAGATGAAAAGTGATGCATGTGGCCTTGACTTCTCTCTCTCTCTCTCTCTCTCTCTCTCTCTCTCTCTCTCTCTCTCTCTCTCTCTCTCTCTCTCTCTCTCTCTCTCTCTCTCTCTCTCTCTCTCTCTCTCTCTCTCTCTCTCTCTCTCTCTCTCTCTCTCTCTAAGGCACCCAACCTGTGTCATTTAAGTTTAAAATGATACTAGATAAGAGAGCATAATTTGCTTCATACCTATCAGGTTGCATCTGCTCTCTCGTTGATCTTCTTAGCTCTCCATGGATGGATGATTCAGGAAAGTCATCCATGTCTCGACTCTCCATCAATCTGTCAAACCACTTGGGGAGCTTCCTATCAAGTGATCGGCTTCTTGATAAAAATGTATCCCATGGTACATCTTTCTCCTTGCGCTTGTCACCTGCAACTTTAACTCTCTTTTCACCAAATGGTTTATCCCTACCTCTCCGACTTGTATGCCAATGTTGTGTGTTGGTATCGTAGGGTGCATCCTTCGATCCATCATCAAGAATATCCGCAAATGTTTCATCATCAAGAGGAATTCTTACTATGTCATTCTTGATTCTTGGTGTTTCCAACTTCTCAATATCCTTGTACAACTTTGATTCGTCAAATATAACATCACGATTGATACACATTTTCTTTTCCAAGGGATCAAAGCATCTATAGCCCTTCACATGATCATCGTATCCTAAGAAGCTGTACTTCATAGGTTTCACTTCAATCTTACACCTCTCTTCCTTAGAAATGTGTACAAAGGCTTTACATCCAAAGATTTGCAAGTGATTCACCTTTGGATTCTTCTTCATGAATGTCTCTTTATGACAATGGTAGGACTCCTTGTTGTGTCATCTTTGTAGTATAGGGTATGAACGCTGGGAGAGGCAACCTCGCCTCAACCTGCATAGAACAAAGAGAGAGAGAGAGAGAGAGAGAGAGAGAGAGAGAGAGAGAGAGAGAGAGAGAGAGAGAGAGAGATGGAGATGGAAAA
This sequence comes from Diphasiastrum complanatum, assembly GCA_029204225.1. Lineage (NCBI taxonomy): Eukaryota > Viridiplantae > Streptophyta > Lycopodiopsida > Lycopodiales > Lycopodiaceae > Diphasiastrum > Diphasiastrum complanatum. Next base: position 28,866 of record MU834988.1, on the reverse strand, counting down.
ATCAAGAGAGTTTTCTCCTTTGATTGAGAATGTCAAATGAGTACAAACGGTGCCCTTTTATTCTTGGGGACGCCCTTGCCTCATTCATCCTATTGGCTACTTTAAATGGCAAGTATTGCAATCCTAGCCTTTCAAAGAAACACAAAAGATCTAATGGTGTACAAAGAAACACACCCCACCTACTACCATTTGACTTTGACTCAACCTTGTAACTTAGACTTTGGGCCTTTTAACTTAACTTATTTTTTTTGCACCTAGGGCACTAGAAAACAACTTAAACTATTTAACTAGTGTGCTCATTGGTGGCTGGGCTTATACATGCAGGACGCTAGTGCCTCGCACTTATTGCTCTAATGTACTGTGGCGGGGCCCACTTGGTAAGGCTTGGCCAACAATAGTTTTAGTGGTGGAACCCACTAATTTATTATCATACAGGAAATATCCACAACAAGGTCCTCGGCCCAACGTAGTGTTGGTCCCTCGGCACTATGCCTGCATCTGTCGTGGAGGAGCGTTGTTGTCGGTTCATTTATTGCTGGGACATTGATGCGTCAGGAAAAGCATGGATAGAATTTGCTTATATAAATCCTGAGACTTTATTTGATGATGGTGAGCAGCAAGAACTCAGACTTGCCAGACTTTCAATAATGCCCATAAGGATTTGGTGGCCATTCCGGATAACCTTGTTCATTGACAATTGGGTAGTCAAGGCATTCCATCAGAGTATCCCAAGATAAAACTTGTTGATATGGCTCCTCATAGATTGGTGCAACTGGTCTCAATGTCCTAGACTCCTCCATTTCATAATGTGGATACGACGTGCTTGTTTGACTACTTTGTCTATCCAGTATTCGTGGTATGCTTGAACCTGAATACTCTCCTCCGCAATCAATGTGACAAGGTATTGTCGTTGTACACGCGGGTGCTTGCTAGACTGGAGGCCTGTTTGGGCTTGGATTCCCTAGATTTGGCCTTTGAGAAATGGATATACCCCGAATTGGTGTTGATTTGGGGGTTTGTTGAATTGTGGGGAGGCTATTGTGGTCCTCCATTGAGTTTGGTGACATGCAAGAGGATATAACCAGAACTTTCACCTTGCCACTGTTTGTTGAAGAAACTCATGATTTAGATGGATCAATCTGACATCCATCCTTCTGGTGAGCTCATTGTTGGCTTGATTCTGCTTGTGACCTTTGAACTACTGGATCTCATTGTCGGGCCTTTTGCTCCACCTTTGGTCCATATCGAGGGTTCTTGATGGGACATCTTGCACTTGGATGATTTCCAAAGCAGTATGTACATTCGTCCTTCTCAAGAATTTCGACCATGCGAGCATAGGCTTGAGGACAGCCTGAACTTGAAGTACAAGGTTCTTGGTCTTCCACTGCACTTGATCTGCCTGACTTTGCTACACTTAGTTGCCTTGCAGAGGGTTCCATTCTTGTTGAATCATCATTCGTTGTTTACTCTTGTTCCTCTGATTTTCCATCTGATGATTCATCAGATTGATAGGAGAAATCCTTCATCCCGTGTGAGATTCATGGCAGCATCCTTATAGGGTTGTGCAAGTGACGCATAGGATGCTAATTCTACCATACCAGATCTAATCTTTTTGGACAATCCAACATAGTATTTTGTCATGATGATATGTTCAAAAATCGGACAATCCTTCACTAGATGGAAGATCCGATAGGTATAGTCTCGAATAGTTTCATCAGGGAACTTCTTTAGTTTAGATAATCCTACAATGGTGGTCTCCATAGCTCATCACTAGAATGTGGCAAAATACTTGGTTGGTGTCCGCACAATGATGCTAGTGTTCCAACTTTTTTTTTTTTTTTTGTAGTAGAAGAAGAAAAGAAAAGAATCAATAAAAGATGGATCAGTACGGATGAGAATAAAAATAAATTAGAAATGGATTTATCTAATAGAGATGGAGATAGAAGATGGACTAGAGATGAAACAGAAAAGCGATGGATGGATAGTGGCTGATGTGGAGAACACTGATCATCTTGATCTGAGGTTCATTCACTTGGTTCAGTCCAGGGATGTTGGATCTTGATGGATATTGTGATTGCAACCTAGATTTGACAAGATCTGATCAGTTTCAGTTGGCTAATAGTGTGATTTTAGCTCTTTTTCTTGGTTTTTTCCTGATATCTCTCCGATCCTAGATCTGATTGACTTGATATTTTCATAGTAGCTAGGTCTGAAGTAGTTCTTGTGAATGATCCTATCTACAAAGGTTACTCAGTGTGAAGGTTGGTCATGTGAGGGTTCTTTGTATTCTTTTACAAGCAAAAAACCATTTTTTTTTTTGCAATCTACTGGGAACTAACTCTCGCCCTCTTAACAGTAGCTGGATCTGAGTCACATCAGATTTGTGTGAAGCTTGCGAAGGTTCTTTTCCAGTGATGCGAGAGTTATTGATGTCTGCAAAGGTTTTTTAGATAAAAAATTCTCTTTTTTCCTTACAAATCATTCAATATTTAAAACTAGCTCTTGCAGACTTCATCATTGATGAAAAACAATATTTTGAAGAGAATGGGATGGTCTACGAAGGTTACTTCTCAGTGGTGCGAGAGTTATTGATGTCTGCAAGGGTTCAAAGTCACTTTCTGGCTCACAGATCACTCATCACTAGACAGCAACATATCTATCTTCAACAAGTCACTCCAAAACTAAGTAAGCTTCATCGCTGGTCCATTGCTGGACAACGGATAGTATATGAAGTACATATCATGCCAAACACAAGTTGTATGAACCCTCATTGATCCATTGCTGGACAACGGGTTCATACATTCCCATTCATCATCTGGAACAACTGATAACCATCATACGTATATAGGAGATGACTGCACATATATGAAACGAGCACAACCACGTACCTAGAGTTAAAGCAAATAGTTTGGTTTCAAGCTCCTTATCATGGACATGAATGGATGATATCTCGGTGTGATAGCTACAGTTTACATTATACATTACTATCCTTCAATGGACAGCATGAATATGTGGTTGTTCCTTAAGTAACCAAGGGTTACATATGTACTCGTTTGAACTTATAGTAACTAGCTTTGAAATCGCCAATACTACAGTGATTACGTAGACAAACAATTAAGCATCAAAAATTATCACACAAATAATTATTTGCGAAGAACTCCAGAAAACGCATACATTCTGAGACCAAGATGAACACAATAAAGAATAGTATTGATTCAAAATGAAACAGAAGTAAATGAGTACAAAAAGCTGTGGATCAAAATCGCGTACTCTAAGCAATTTCCGAGCGGCTAAAAGAAAGTCTGAATTAATGCGTAATGTTGATAAGCAATAGCGCAATAGCAATTTCTAAAACAATTCTAAGAAGTGAGCTAGAATGCTCAGGAGTGTTCAAGCTCGTAGGCTTGAGAGAGAGAGAGCTAACTATACAAATGCTTCAGATAATTCTGATTTTCAATGAATTATTCTAATTGAAACTGTATGAATATGAACATCTATTTATACTAAGAATTTAGGTCGTCAATTGTGATCGCCAGTTGGCTGGTGATCCGCTGATATTTTTTTGGTCCTTGTCATTGATTGCTGATAAGCAGTGAAATTGATCGTAAATGTTCTGTTTGCAGAAATGAACCAAAACTGTAGCTCTGCAGAAATGAACTAAAACAGCCACAGGCGGCACTGTCAGGTTTTTCGTGAAAAAGATGAAAAAGGAGAAGGTGCTCTTAAATCTCATTTAGGATTGCCCCACACTTTGCAAGAGTCATTTCCTTAACATTTGAGGCTCTTTGGAAAAAGCAAAAAATGCGACACTGTGATTTTACACGAGATGTCTGTCAGGCGAAAAATGCGAAAAAGACGAACTGCATTTTTTCAACGGGATTCCTAACAGGTGAAAAATGCAACACTGTCGTAAACTTTGTGTAATTTTGTAGACTGTGTAAAGACACTTGTAAAACTGCAGTCTATGTAAAGACACGGGAAAATCCACAGAACTAGATAAACAACGGATGAAGATTATAACCGATTATTCGATCAGTAAGAAGGAGAATAATCCAACAAACTTCAGTAGTCTCTGCGAAGGTTAGTTTCTACAAAAATTTAAAAATTTGATGTCTGCGAGGGTTTTGTCTTAGATTTTGCTATTCTGGATCTTGTGAACCTTCGCAGAGGGCCTTACTCGACAAGGTAACTCTCGCAGACTTCTTTGTGTCCTGGTCTCAGTGAGATGGAACTTGAGAGAGCTTTGCGAATATTAATGAATTTTCCAGAAGGACTATGGTGTATTTTATAAAGAAGAAATTAGAAGCCTTCAACTGCTTCAAAATTTTCAAGGAGCGTGCAGAAAAGGAGATCGGATGGACGATCAAGGTTCTAAGGTCAGACAATGGTGGAGAATATATCTCTATCAAATTTCAGGAGTACTGCCAAATCCAAGGCATTGAGCAGCAATTCATCACTCCTTACAGTCCTCATTCTAATGGCTTAGCCGAGAGGAAGAACCGTACCCTGGTTGAATCAACCAAATGTATGCTAGCGCATGCATCGCTTCCCAAGAGATTCTGGGTCGAAGTTATCTCCACTATAGCTTACATCCAGAACAGATGTTCGACCAAGGCCTTCTCAGGAAAGACACCCCACGAGGTGTGGATAGACTCTAAGCCTTCTGTGAAGAACCTAAGAGTGTTTGGGTGCATTGCCTACGCGTAGATTCCAAAAGACACGAGGAGGAAATTGGACTTCCAAGGTCTCAAGACCATCCTGATTGGATATACTTCATCTAATAATACATGCAAGCTGTATGATCTTGATACCCAACAAATCTTGTATAGCTGAGATATAGTCTTTATCAAGGATCAGTTCGTCGACATCAAAGGCAAGGATATTGCTCCAGAAGAACCTTCATCACCTGCCATTGACACAATTGTCCCAGCTTCTGGCTCAGGCGTATCTATTGTCGACCCACTTCTTGACAATGAATCAGACGAAGACGTTGCTGCTACCTAGCAACAAGTCTTAGGAATGGTTCATCAGTCGAATCCTCCCAGAAGATCAAGCTGAGTGCGCACACAACCCACAAGGTATACTCCTGAGTCTGTATATCTCTTGATACAAGAACCTACGACAGTCGAAGAGGCACTCAGTCAACTAGACTCTGAACTCTGGAGAGAAGCTATGGACAGAGAGTATTCCTCTCTGATCAAGAACCAGACATGGTCACTAGCCGAAGCTCCTATTGGTTGCAATATCATTGATTGCAAATGGATTTTCAAGATCAAATACAATGCCAATGGCAATTGATCGAAGGAAGGCAAGACTTGTAGCACGAGGATTCACTCAGATTCCCAACATCCACTACAGCGAGACTTTCAGTCCAGTAGTCAAGCATTCGTCGATCCAAATGCTCTTGTCTTATGCTACAGCTGCCGACCTAAAAGTACATCAACTTGATGTACAAACAGCCTATTTGAATGGAGTTATACAAGAAGAAATCTACATGATCCAGCCCGAAAGATACGTTCTGGAAGGTATGAATAATCATGTTTGTAAACTCCACAAAGCACTTTATGGCTTGAAACAGTTTGCCAGATCTTGGTTTTAGAGGATCAACACATTTCTCATCGACAAGGATTCAAACCAAGCACTACTAATTGCAACGTCTATTCCAAGTCAGTGCAACAATCCTTCATTATCATCACCTTTTATGTGGATGATACGTTGCTTTTCAGCAAAAATGCCAATTTGGTCAAGGATTCTAAGCAGATGCTGTTTTCAGAGTTCAACGTGACTGATCTGGGCAAAGCTCACTTCTATCTGGGCACTCAGATCCACAGAGACAGAGTGAGAAGACTGATTTACATCACTCAACAAAGGTATCTTCACAATGATACAATCTAATGAATTGTAAATTAGCTCACTCACCGATGGATCGAGGCCTGCATTTGTCAAAGGACCAATATCCTCAGACCAAGCAGAAAGAGAAGCAGATGAGAGAGTATTCTTATCGATTAATACTTGGATCTCTCATGTATGCAATGGTCTGTACAAGACCAGATATCTCTTTTGCAGTAAGCTCACTCAGCCAATATATGGCTAATCTTGGCATTACCCATTGGAAGGCCTTCGTAAGAGTCATGACGTATATTTGAGAGTGCATCCGCTATGGAGATGTCAACAACGACAATCTTCATCAGCTCAGTGGATACTCTGATGCAAGCTAGGGAGGAGATGTAGACAATCGTAAATCCACATCTGGATTTACATTATTCTTCAACGACAATTCAATCTCATGGAACAGTCGTAAGCAAACCTCTATCGCACTTTCTTCTACGGAAGCAGAATACATTGCTGCTTCTCAATCTATTAAGGAAGCGTTTTGGTTGAGAAATTTATTGTCATTAGTACGACCCCACAATTTTATTTCGTGATAATCAGAGTGCTATTGCCTTATCGGCCAACCCTAGATTTCACTCTAGGAGTAAGCACATTGAAATCAAATATCACTATATCAGGGGCAAAGTTTTCAACAAGGAGGTGAGCTTAATGTACTGTAGAACGCAAACATGGTTGCAGCTATATTCACGAAAGTATTAAGTGTTAATGCACACAACAAATTTTGTGCATTGCTTAGTCTGCAGATCAAGGCATTCACGGATCCAGATTAAGGGGGGGGGGGTGTTGGATTTATCTCTTCTACTCTCCTAAATCCCATTTTAATCTATCTCCATTCATGTTGCATTTTTACTCATGTTTTCGCATAGTCTGCATATTTACATGCAAAATAAGACAGATGAATAAAACGCAATTGTCTGCATAAATACAAGTAAATTTTCACAGGCAAAAAAAAAGACAAAAACGTGATATTGTATTTTTACACGTGTTTTTGTGACAGTCGAAAAAGTGACACTGCCTTACAAAATGTCATAGGTGCTCTAAGAAAAGCGAAGGCACCCTATAAATAAAACCCTAAGGCATTTCGTCAGAGTGACGCATTTTTCGCATCTTCACCAACATTCATTTTAGCAAAGGCTGACGTCACGGCCCTTTCACGCTCATCCCATACAACTATGCTAACGATTTTGACAACGACAGTAGCCACCCACGATCTCTTATAGACATCACATCCACTTTGTACTTTCTTCATCTGCACACCTGTAACATTGTGTATATATATTGAATACCATTTGCATATTCAAGAATCATGTGATGAATGAACAAGTGTGTGTAAAATTATAGCATCAGAAGCTTATCAAAGATAGACGAAGTAGATGCCTTGCGCATTGATTCTTTATAGTCAGTAATAGGCTTCATTCCTTTCACAGATTGAATTAGCTTTGTAGAGCACAGGGTTTCGTTCGCTATTGTCTTGTGCTCTACCGCATTATTGACGTGTATATTTTGCTATACTTAATCTGATAACATCCCTTTTGTTCTACGTTCAGATTTGTGTCAATGTTGCTATGCTTATTTTTCATTCTGTCTGACTTTCTTGTTGCTCAATCTGGTAATCTGTTCTTAGCGAGTTATTATTAGTCTAGTCGTTGATGACTAATATTTAGTCTTGCCTTTCGCGAATCATTCGCGACTGATTATCAGTCGAGCTCTTTGCGAATCATTCGCGACAAATAATTTGTCTAGCTGTTGGCGACAAATTCTGATGTTTGGCTACGTAATCAGAACGATCGTGATTTCTATCACTAATATCCTGTTCGTTTCTGCAAAAGTGCTTTCATCAAGCATAGATCTAATCTTGGAGTTATATCAAGATCAATGCTCAAATCTTCATAGATAATTTTTTAGGAGGAGTGTGAAGAATTGAAAAAGATTATCTATGTTAGATATAGGGGTCTTATGTTTTTTACATCAAGCATCTAGGTGTAGGATGTTGATAGGAATAAATTTGGCATAGATGGCAAATTATGCATTTCCACTTGTAATGCCACTATTGAGCCAAAATAGAGTAAGAGGCTAAACACTTGCTAATTAGAGTGTAGACAAGTGTAAAGTTTTTGTTTGATGAATTCCAAGAGGTCCAATAGGATTTAGAGGTGGAACCTTGTGAGGTCCAATAGGAAATTGAGGTGTGCTTGAATATGTCCAATAGAATTAAGAGGTGCATAGATCAATGATTCAATAGGATCAAAAGGTGACAAAATATGGTCCAATCATAGTTAAGCATAGTGGTAGCTCGTGGACCTACTAGTATCATTGTACTCCTCATTTTGAATGCAATTGATTTGGTGATTTCATGGATTTTGTGAGTTATTGGATTTCTAGCTTTCTCTCTCTACCCGAGAGCTCATGATGCATTTTCTCTCTCTTCTCGAGGAGAGCAGCTTGTTTTTACTTAGATTATTTTTTGAATACTTCCCACACGTGTGAGTGAGAGTTGGAAGTGATTGAATGCATGTAGTAGTGTGTTTTTGCCATAGGATTCAAGATTGATCTTGAATCTCAATCTAGTCTTGATCTTGGTGCATCTACACACCTTAGGAGATCACAAGTACATGTAGTGGACAGTCCACACGTGTGAAATTCAACATGGTATCAGAGCATACATGATGAGGTTTATTTCTAAACTCGTACCATTGCTCATCAATATGTTTCCATGCAGGTGAGTCACTAGGTACCCACATCACATCATCTGTAGATCAATTCTTAAAATGCCAATCTAGTAGTTGTGCCACAAAAAGTATTATGTCATTTTCTTGTCATTCCACGGCTACATGTGTCTCCTTGTACGTCTGTTCTATATCGTGGTGTGTTACACATTGATCTTTTTTTGAATGCACACCCCTATATAAAATGTGGTCACTTGGGTGCATGCATGAATATTTCCATAATCCATTCCAAGCTTGCTCAACATATTTTGATCTTCTTTGCATTCCTAGAATCACATTGTCTTTTGGAAGTATTTTTTGTAATAAACTACAAAATACACATGTGCGTACCTTGTGTGCATAAAAACTTGTGTGTGTAGAATTGGCATATGATTTTATGAAGCTAAAATTGATTCTAATCTAGCTTTTTTTGTGAGAGTGTGAGGTTCAGGTTGTGATCCCATTGAGTGTCTAGAATAGGGACGATTCCAGATTTAAGTGTACAATCTTGGTTGAGATCTTGGTGAATCTCTAGATGTCAATTTCTCCAAATTGTAAGAGCTAGTCAAGATTGGTGAAAATATAGGACATAGTTGGTTGTCAAACCAATTCAAATACAATCCAACTCTAAAGGTTAGAGTCCTTGGGTCAATATTGTGTACAAAAGGGGTGTTTGGGTTTGATTTTCATGTCAAGTTTGTGTGATCTAGATGGGATCCATTTTTCACATTGACTAGATTCTGGGTAAAGACTGGTTCTAAGATTTCTCATCTAGAACTTTTTTAGATTTTTCTAGATTTATGATGTGTTCAAATCTAGTCCCTCAAGGGTCACAAAATCAATTTGAAGAATCATTTCACAAGTTTGTACTTTGTGTACAAATACTTCCTCATCATGGCATCAATAGGCGACTACCTATTGGAGGCAAGTAAGAAATTCAGGTGCTATTATTGTGGCAAGAAGGGGCATGTTTTCTAAAAGCAAGAAAAAACGGGATGAAGAAAAATAAGAAGGGAGGCAAGTGAGCTTCAGCAATCAAAAGGGAGATGGCTTCAATGAGAAGGAGTCACTCATGGCATGCATGAGTACATCATCAATTTCTATGGAGGAAGATCTTTGGTGGATTGATAGTGGGGTAAGCTCACATGATACGAGAGACAAAGAAAGTATTTCTCTTCATTTTCATCATATTCAAGTTCTAAGAAGTCTATTATTGTTGCAAATGGTGCTAAATGTGAAATTCATGGGATAAGATGTTGGGTTTTTATAGTTTGCTTGTTGGCTCTAATACCACTTGTTGGGGTGGTACATGCTTTAGGGAATAATCATTTATCAACTCTGATACCACTCTTGCTGAATATAATATCCAAGAAAGAGAAAACTCAACATCAAATTATTACAAGATCTACACAAGCTGTTGATTCAGACTATTTCTTAGATCAACAAGAGAAATATATTTGTAGGTGTCTGAGACAACCATGAAGGCAGCGATATAGTTAGGCGTCTATGATAGCCATGTTTCTTTCGAATAAGATATTATGTATGAGACATGGGAATGAGTATCAATAGAAGATAAAGAAGCTATTAGAAAGCATTCATCAATGTAAACACATAAAGAAATAGAGAATCTTTATAATAGCTTATTGTGGTAACAACAATCAGATCATGATCATGTGCCTGAGAATGGTTCACAATACTAATGCACTATGTGTTGTAGTCCTACTATGCTAGTTATAGATCGAATAACATCTCTACTTATAGAATTACTTTCACTCTCTCTAATGGTCTCTGAATCTATGGAATCAGATAGTCTGATACAATGGACTTCACAAAGGAGCTCTGATTCACGCTTCCGTAGATCTTTGATTAATCTTTGACTCTCTTGTTCTCATATTCTTGTTATTTTATATCTTGATCAACTGATTTATTGTGCATATACATACATTAGTTGTGGCAGTCGTGAAGATTACAACTGTACCATTTAGTGTGGACTGTATAGTTAATAGTCATGAAGATAGGTGTAGTCATGCTTAGGAAAAGAGTAATATAGCTCATTCCGCTATGCACGAACACTTTCTGTTCAAATTCGTTTCTTGTTCGAGTTTCGAGTTCGCTTCTTTTCGTGTTCATTTTCTTTTCGAGCTATTTTTGTTTCTCACACACGACACACCCTCTTTCTCCAACAAGAAGAAAACGGACAAGATTAGAGTTTGTCAAGATTTTAGGAAACAAAATGCTGCTACAGGAAAGGATTATCATCCTCTGCCTTAAACAGTCAATAGCAGAAGCCACTGGAGTTAGACCTCCAAATTGGGCGTGAAGCACTAGGAATGATTTTGAAGAAATTTAGACATTATCTTTTAGGATACCCTTTCGTTTTTCACGTAGATCACTACACATTGAAACATTTAGTGAATATACCTGATCTTTCGGATAGGGTAGCTAGATGGGTATTGTTATTAAATGAGTTTAATTATGAAGTAGAATTAAGAAGAGACAAGGATCATCAAAATGCTGATTATATATCCCGCCTCCAAATGAAAAATCAGTTTGATCCCATGAATTTTTGGATGAATATATAATGTGTATTCAATCGGAAACATCAATTTATATAGACATTATTAACTTTTTACAGGACCAGATTTATCCTGAACATTTTAATAAACAACAAAAAACTGTTTTCCTTTCAAAAGTTGGACCTTATACGATTATAAATAAAATATTGTATAAATTAGGAACTAACGATAGCCTCCGCCGATGTTTAGAACCAATCGAGACGACTGCTGTAATAAGTGCATTACATGAGGAAGATTTAGGAGGTCACTATGCTCTCAAAAATACTACAAGAAAGATCCTTAATGCTAAATATTGGTGGCCTACCGTCTATAGAGATGTTAAATTATTCATTAAATAATGTGATGCATGTCAGAGGATGGGGAAACCCAGCTTCGCGACGCATTGGCTGCTTACTCCAATTATTCCCTTAGTTTTGAGAAGTGGGGGATAGATTTTGTAGGGCCTATCAAACCGATCATGTGTAAAACTCGTCGACGTTACATTCTCGTTGCTACGGACTATACTACCAAGATGGTAGAGGCCGAAGCCACAATTAAAAATGATGCTAAGATTGTAGCAAAGTTTTTGTTCCAAAACATTATCACACAATATGGATGTCTCTTAGAACTCATTAGCAATAGGGGAACCCATTTTCTCAATCAGACTATGGAGGCCATGTTGTCATACTTTTCTATTATACATCGCCAAACCACTCCATATAATCCAAAAGCGAATGGGCTTATGGAGCGGGCAAACGGAATTTCGTGTAAAATTTTGAATAAAGTAACGGAAACACATTTTTCTGATTGGGATCAGAAGTTACCATCTATGTTATGGGCATACAGAACTGCCGAAAAGATCACAACTAGGCAGACTCCATACTATCTTGTGTATGGAATGCATCCCATATTACCAATAGAATTCGAAGTTCTGACGTTTCGCATTAGTAATGAAGAGCGAATGGATGAACACGATAGTCTCCGGGAGCGAATGATATCTTTGACGCAACTGGAGGATGATCATTGTCTTTCATTAATCGAGATTGAACGAGTTCAGAATAAAAAAAAAAAGGAAATTTTCGACCAATCTATTAAAAAAATAAAAATGACACGAGGGGACTACGTGCTTCTATATGATAACAGACACTTTTTGTTTCCTGGAAAATTACATGCCAGATGGATGGGACCTTACAAAGTCATAGAAGTTTTTACCAATGGATCACTTCATTTAGCCGATCTTGAAGGACATTTACTTGATACTCGAGTAAATGGCTCAAGGGTGAAGCACTACTATGACTAATTTCTGATACTATTCACATTTTATCCATTTTTTAGAGAACCCGTCATCTTTGGTCCAATAATTTCCACCGAAGTTTGCGAAATTTGCGATACTTGCACCTTCGCATTCTTCGCCCATATGTGTTGTAACGAAATTTGTGACACTGTTCACATTTCATCCAACCAACATTTTTTTGTCAATTCATTACCTTCGCAAAATGTGCGAAAAAGATGACACTTTCGATATGTTTGTATTTTTTCACTGCATTTTTTGCAAAAATGCCGACACTTTCGCTCACTATATTCCTTGCAAAAAAGCCGACACCATTTTGGAATATGGTATATTAAGTAGATCCACCATTTTTGGGAACATGGAAATTGCGACACTTTAACCTTTGCATTTTTCGGGATTTACCTTTGTTCCATCTTTGACCTTCGGGAAATTTGCAAAAAAATATAATATTTTGCTAGCATGTTGCATATTTTGTTACTTACCTTTGTTTTCCATCATGTTTTCATGTCACCGGCACATTGAAAATATGCGAAAAACCCGACACTTTTGCATTTTTTGCCGATACATTTTTTTGCCATACATTTTCACGAAGAAAGCGACAGTCTTCGCTTCCAATATCACATACATTGTTTCATAGATTGTGTATATTATTTATTTTCGCAGTTCAATACTCACAAATATCGAATTGAACTTTTGCAAACTGAGCGAAGCATTTGTGTATTTTGTTTATTTTTCATTTATTTATTTATTTGTTTTTTTAGGTCTAGATATTTATTTTTGAGTCTGTACCTTCAAAACAAAGGACACGCTTTCATTAACTATTTGTCTAATCCGCTGATATATCATCAATATGCCAAAAATCTCAAATACTTTTGTTTTTTCGCCACCTCTTTTCCATCACTCTTGTTCTCTGATTTCGTAAACTTCTACGATCAAGCTCTCTTCTGCCATCGCTAGTTTACCACTACTATTGTCATGGCGATTGTGTTCAAAACGCACCCAAAGCCAGTCTTACCAGTTTTACAACCATTAGTTATATGAGCATAGATTGAAGGACTTCTTTAATTCGATCCATCAATAATCCTTACGGATGTGTGCCATGAGCTGATCCAGAATCTGAACAAGACAGAGGAAGGACATATTTCCACCACTGTCCAGAATCAAGAGATCATTATTACAGAAGGATTTTACTGTCGTGCCTAAGGTTTGCCTATGGACGGTAGTATGTCTGTTACAAAGCCCGACTTTATCACTGAGAGCAGAGTTTTTCAATAAGAAGCTTATCTCGAGAAAAGGTGATATAAACTCTCTTATATCAGAGACCCCAATCTCAAAAGCTTTGTGCGATTTGCTCTTGCTTCTATATTCTTATGGGAGCAAGAGTATACCATTTCTAACATGAATATGGGGTACCTATTGAGAACCCTGAACGAAGAACCCATTGCCTTCGGACATATTGCTTTCAAGCAATTTTGTAAATCAGTAAAGATCAATCGGTTTCCCAGACTTGGTTTGAAGTTTGGTATTCTATGTATGCATGCCAGTGTGTTAACCGTGCAGGAAGATATCAGAATTGCACCGATGCTGCTAGAGTTAGCCCCTTCAGTTGAGGTTGATTCTCAAATGCAAGTATCAAAGGCAACCACTACAAAGATGGCATCATCATCATCAAGCCAACACCAAGGGAGCTCGGTGATGATGTCTTTTCCGTCATCACAATATAAGCCGCCTTACAGTGCAGAAAGGAGCCGAGAAGCGGAAGAAGAAACAGAAAATGTTGCTGAGTAGGAGCAGAACCAAGAAGATATCCAACAGGAGCCAGAACAAGAAGAAGAATGAATTCTTAATATTCAACAGGAAAGTGAAAGGATGCCGATGTACCAGTCCTCGATGAAGAATTATATGTGAAGACTTTTGGTACATTGTTGTCAGACACACAGACAACCATTCAACATTTTGTCATATGACTCCATTTGAGCAAACCTAATTCAGAAACATGTAGAGCTGAAATGAATCAAGGTTGATCTGTCACACAAGAGTAAAGAGCTTGAAACAGCTCAAGTAGAGCTGATCAGGAAGGATATAGCCCTAGAAGAAGCAAAAGGAAGACAAGATGCTACGTTGGAGGTACTTGAAGCAATTCAGGAGCAGTCCAATGCTTTTGAAAATGAAAGTTTATTACTCAAGCAGCAGATCCAGACCCTGTAGGCTTCTTTGCAGGAGGAAAGACATGTACGAGCTACTTTGCAGAGTAGTAACGAGGAGCTGCGCGACAAACTCAACAATGTCATTACTGACAAGGAGAGTGCCAAAGCAAATCAAAGACAGCTCCAAGACTCTGTTGCCCAGCTGCAAAATTCTGCAGACATGTTGAGAAAAGGCAACCAAATCTATAAGAAACAGACTGAAGAGGCAATTCTATGGCGAATAAGCGTCGAAGTCACATTGGAAGCCTGTGTATCTCATGGGAGATACATGATCGACCCAACAACTCGAAAAGATATTCAAGAAAGAATTATCCAGACCTTCCAGCTACAATATTTGCAACCCTAGATGGTTGCATATGAGAAATTGAAAGAAGAACTGGAAGAGGCCAAGTTTCAATCAAGACAAATCCAAAATTTTGAAGACGAAGAACCTGTCCAGTGCCAGGACCAGTCTATGCAGATGGATGAGCCAGCCAAAGATATATTAGAGAAGGCCATCTAGACGGATATTATTTTTAAGCAAATCCAGAAAGATCAAGAGGTGCAGATTGACTCTGAGGATGCTGTGAAGCCAAAAGCAACTAGTGACACATCTGCTGCAGAACAACCAACAACTCTAGCAATCATTCCGCAATAGGCTGAAGCATCACACAGTGGAGCTATCGAGAGGAAGAACAAGGTAGTGTATTCACTACTAAAGACAGAATTTCAGACATTCCAGCAAGAACTAACATTTTTTCTTCCATCTTTTTGTAGTCCAGAACTCCAGTGGAGAATGGATTACCTTCTTTTACCTAAACTTTTTGGTTATACTAAAGAACAATGGGAAAGCCCTTGGACTTTTTCTAACCTAAACACTTTTTGGGCCAAACTAACCGTGCACCAAAAAGGTATCCTTGCTCTTGCCATTGTTCAGAATAAGTTCAATGAGCAAACTAACTATATCCATGTTGTTACAGGATCTTTGTATATATATATTTTAAAGTACCTAAAAACATTTGAAAACAATATTTTTCCAGCTCTGGATGAGTATCGGAATAAGCTAGACTCAATTAACATTTTTGATGTTAAAGAAGTTGTCCCTAGCCCTAATCCAATTCCTTCCAGATTCTCCAGTCAGCTGTTATTCCCTGATCTGTGGAAAATCTACACAGATTGGGAAGCTAACTATTCTCATTATTTGGAGGAAGTTAAATCAAATAATATACTTCGCTCCACTAATCCAATAACCAGACCATACCATACTTACAATTATGTAAATATTGGTTCTCTCATTTCATATGCCCTTTTGTCCATTCAACAATTGTGCATTAAAGAAAAATTCCAAGAATATACATATGCAGCCCTCTCACTAACTATCCCTTCTGTTGAGATGCCTGAAATCTTGTCCGAGGATAGTTGGTACACTCATCTTGAAAATAACACGTTGATCGATAACCCCCTTGCACCATTGGAAGATCGAGAAATGGGAGGTTATCAGAATTTATCATTTGAGAAAGATTACAACCAGAAGAATAATTACTACCTTGCTACAAAAGGGATGGCCTTAGAGCAAGTCAATGAAGAAAATGAGGCCCAAGCAAAGGCTATTTTCCATAGAAAGCCAGCTAGCAGGAAGTGACAAAAAAGAATGTAAACAATTTGTTTGCGAGCCGCTACACAGCTAAGGAAGGGGATATGTGGAGCCGCATGATCCCACATTATCCAAAATTATTGTTTATATTGTAAAATTTTTCAATTTTATACATGTTAATGTGCTATAGTGCCTAAATTCATGTAAAGGCCTATTTGCACTTTGTAAATTCACATTTAGGTTAGAACTCGCGACGTTTTGTGCGACATTCTATAGAGACGCAGTAGCGGATCTCAACCGACATCTTAACGGTTGGTAAACGACATTGAGGCCGATGATCGTTCCTATAAGGTCGACACTTCGTGCCATTGTACTTACGCATTTGCATAGATCTGAGTATCAATAGACAGAGAAGAGAGCCAGTTTCTATAAGCTTCATTGTATTTGATTAAAAGGAATCACTAGCCAATACGATTCTGTTTGATGAATCTATTTGCTAGTTGATGTCTGATATGATTGCTTACTGTTAACCTTGAAAGATAAAGTAATTTTTATAATCACAGACCTTGACCAAATCGTTTCACCATTGGTGTTCCTGGATGCCAATTCCAGAACGTGGTCTGAAACACGTTATTATCTCATATTTTCCCACACTCCTCTTATTTATGTCCCCAACCAATAGATTGGATCCAAATTGAAATGTACTCATATCAGCTTATCCGTTACCACACTAACCACATGAAGAGACAACGACTGCAACAGAGAGAGCTGAGCGTGCTCATGAAGATGTGGGGGTGGGCGATACAATCCAAGGACATTATGGTCGTGCTGTTGCGGGATGATGTTTTCCATGGTTGAAAATCGTAGCAAATCGCATGAGCCAGCAGCGTTGGATTGGTAGCAAGCATGCACAGAAACAAAAAAAGAAAAGAGACGAGATGAGCGAGAGCAGAGACGAGATGAGACGACTGAGAGCGGAGAAGAGAAATAGCAAACAATCAAAATAGAGAAGAATATCTTGATTATAATCTCTAGTTTACTTTTTTCTATGTAGTCTCTCCACTCATATAAACGTCGTACAAGATCTAATATTGCTGCAAATAAAAACGTAGGCTACCATAATTAAGCTACGGATAGAAAGAACGAAGAGAAAGTATGCTTTTATCGAGACAATAGAGTTGATGTCGGTCTAGACTCATTGCTTCATTTTCTTTTAATATAATTTTTCACAAAAGGTGTAGAGAGAGAGAGAGAGAGAGAGAGAGAGAGAGAGAGAGAGAGAGAGATGTGTGATGACGCAACCATTGGCCATTGATTGTCTTTAAGAACTTAAAATGACAAAAAAAATTTATGATGAAGTGGAATTTGATGTGGATTTTTTATTATTTAATAATGAGGTGAAATTTTCTCCATCCAAAAATAAAATGGGTATTAGCTGGCTAAAAATTAGAATGTCACCTAGGGCAACTCTCATCCTTCATAAAATGGGAGAATTTTTTTTGGAGTGGCTTCGCCAATTAAATCAAAGATTTGGGTATTTTGAACTTATCCCCACCATGTGAAACCACCTTGAGTATAAATGGCGATGTCTAATGAACCCTACGAGTACCTGAAAGGTATGTGAGAGAGAGAGAGAGAGAGAGAGAGAGAGAGAGAGAGAGAGAAAAGCGTCGCACGAGCGAGGAGATGGCACATACAACTTACCTGTGGCACCAGAATTCAATCGGTATCAAATACTTATTATTATGTGTGTTGATTGTAGACAAGAATTATTATTTTGTTTTTCTTTGGGTTTGTTTTTTGAGCCAAGGCGGGTTGGTTTTGATGTGATATAATGTATATGTACGATATGCCGGTGGTTGCTGCTGTTTGGGTGAAGATTATACAAGAAGAGGAGAGAGCTGTTGGGGGCCTAAGCTGTGTCACACTGCTGAAAAGCGCCACGATGGTGGCCGGTTAGCAGAAAGTCGTAAGCCACTGTAGCTGACATGAATAAATAAATAGGGATTCCTGGGAACCGAGAATTCTATTTATGTGATGTTTTTTTTGTGAATAGAATTTGCAATAGGTCTTCGGTAGCGTATTGTGGGATCAAACATATCGAGAATAATATTAGACGAAGTTTTGTGGCTGTTTTGTTGCGTTTTGTGATGTCAATTTAGCAGCTGCACTGCCCGAAGTTCCAACACCATTCAAATTTTATTACTGACAGTTTAGCGAACTCAAGATTCGAAGAAACTAAGAGTTTCTATCCTTCAAAGCCTTAACATTTTTCTTAGTTTTTTTTTAATGTTATATTTTGAACTATGTTTCGCACAGTTTGCATTTTTGAACTGTTTTGTCGCAGAGTTCGCAATTTTTTGGTCATGAGGAAAATGCATCACTAAGTCAAAAACACTTGGAAAATGATCCTGGCCAACTCTCCCGACACTGTTGCATTTTTTGCATTTCGAGTAAAAGCGACACTCCTTCAAATGCCTTGAAAATATTTTCTGGCCATTTGTTGAAGTATCAGCTTCTGAAAACAGTTTCAGGGAGCCGTTTCACATTGGATTTACCCTGTTGTACGCTTGTTCAAGAGATGCTTGTACCTTCTAGAATGTTTTTGATTGCTTTTGGAGTAGGTGTAGTTGTTCAAGTGCTGAATATTCATAAATCTCTTCTTGAAATTCATAAGTTGGTGTTTGTAGAGGCGGGAGGCTTGTATGCTAAAGCAGAGCAACGAGTAAAGGAGGCATCCACATTTGGAAAGGTCTGCCATCCTATGATCCGGTCACAATACTTTGTTGTGTTTTGGGGATGTCATTCTGTTGACCATGCCCGAAACATAGTTGCAGGAGATTGCAATCTGCTGCAAACACGATTTTGAATGCATGTTTTGGATTGTTAGTGACCCATGACCTGGATAGCAGAATCAATTATTTTCTTAAGGAAAAAAGACCAATGCTTGAGAATTTTTGTGATAGGTTAGTTAGCATGAAATGTTTACTTGAGGTAGTTAGTCTGCCTAATCAGTCTCTTTAACTAGTCAACTAATGGAGTTTTCCTATAAATATATCACTATTAGGACAATCTTTGGATTTATTTACAAAAGTAAATTGGTCCCTCATAGCTCGAGTCTATAGGCCTTCATAAAATAGATTCGGGAGCTCAAGGAAAGTATGGTTTATAGGCTGTGTATGGCTGATTTTTAACCACCTATCGGATCCAAGTTCCAGAGAAAAGAATCAGCTCATTTATCCATGTTATAATTTCAAATTCTTGATAGTTTATCCATAATGTAGGTCATTACATTGTATTTGACAAGTTCATCCTTATCCTCACTCATCATCCATGAGTTTGGGATCCAACTAGCATTAAGAGATAATTCTTGCAATTGCTCATGATTTTAAAAGGGCTTCTTTCAATACACAATTGTTTACTAGTCTACTGCTGATAATGCTGCATACTTCCACCCTTCTATACAATTCCCCTTAAAAAAAAATTCAAAAAAAAAATTCAAGGAAAAGTAAAATAAATGCCTGTTTCAGAAAAACCTAACCCTAATTTTTGGAATGGGATCTGGATTGCATTATGGATCACGGGCTGCAACTATGGTCTGAATCATGAGTTTAATAGTATGATAGTCATGTTCTGTTTTTGGAGCAACTTTTTATTTGCTATTGTTGTTATTCTATGATGCTTATTTTCCAAAAAAACCTTTTTTTCTTTTGTTTATTTTAGCTTTTTCGTTTTCACAAGCCCTAGGATATGATTGCATGGGTGTTGTTATTGCATCAAGGGATTGTGGAGAGTATTCTAAAAATTTTTGGAAGTCATTTGTCTCTCAAACTCTTTCTTGTCCCAGGATTCTCTGAGAACTATTTGGAGGTCTTCCTTTATAATCGTATTGCTGGCACTTTAAATGTTTTAGAATCTCCTTTGTCCTTCCCCTAACATGCCCTGTCCTTCTTCAGGTTTTTTATCTTGCCCAGAGTGCCTTGAGACAATTCTGAATACGTAAATGATAACTGTAGCTGTTTAACAGAAATTGGCCTAAAGGGAGCAAATCACTTTGTTATGGAGGGATCTAAAGACTACATCAACCTTTTGGTGTCCCTTACCCTGTATAGAAGTTATCAATAAAAAGGTAAAGCAATTTGGAACCCCGGATCTATGGAGGACTGGCGCATTTCATGACATGTCTTGATGTTCTCAATGTAAGCCAGAAATAGAAAACTCCTAATGTTTAGCTACTTAAATGCCTGGAAGACTACAAGGAAAGTTGCTTAATAAGCTCTGATATAATGTCCTTCAATGCTGAAGGTCCAGCCCAAACAAAATTTAACCCTCTGCTTGACAAGGGCAGCCTCCTTTCAAGATGCTCTATAGGTACTAAACCAGGGATCCTTGTATTTTCTGCAAGGTCGTCTGATTAATTTTCTGATGAGGACACGCTGGGAAAATATTCTTGTTTTGGACTGCTCACTGATTTCTATAGGAGTGTTTATGTGTCAACATGCAGGATGGTTGTGGCAACCTCTAGTTGGTAGAGTTTCAGCTGGTTTTTCCCTATCATTAGAGACTTAGGTGCTCATAAGCATGAGTTCTTCCAATCTTCGGTTTGATACTCAAAGGCGTATCACTACTAGCTTCTAGACATTGATAATCCTTTTCAATTGGTTTCTATCTATTGATTTTGGGAATCCGGAGTCTTTTGAAACCCAGTTAGTATGCTTGGGTACTGATGAGACATAAGACATTAATTCCATTTGGAGATTGTAAAATTGCAAACTACGTTCTTCATGGTAAGTAAAATCTTTTAACCAACATAAATAAGAACTGCAATCAACAACATCCATACATTTAACTGTTTCCAAAGCATAGAGATATACGGAGTAGAAATATCAACACTTCCATTTAATTCTATGAGTGAGCCGTTATGCAAGAACGACAAACTGTGAGTTACATAGTTTTTCTTCATAGACTTGTTCTTCTCATAGAACCACTCCTTTCCAAGTATTACATCTACCCTCTCTAGATTCATAATGTGAAAGTCTAATTTGTCTTTATAGGCTTGAATCTCAATTGGTCTCTCGTTGCCAGTTTCACTGTATATCGGTGGTCACTTTGCCTTGTTTCCACCTTTAGCTTCTACAACAAATTAGCGTTAATAAAATTGTGTAAAACCATTGTCAAATAAAACTGTTACGGCTTGGCCGCCCACTACCCCCTTCATCCGAATGAGGTCATGAGGGCCAAAACCAGCCGTGTTAAAACAACAATGCTCACACATAGAATTACCAGCAAAGGAAAGATCTACACTAGATATGCTAGAGTTACTTGGCATCTTAAAAGATGCCCCTTTAGCTTTCCATTTCTTTGGACATTCCTTCGCGACGTGACCTGGTTCCATGCAATTAAAGCATAGATTGTCGCTTTTGGCTTTCATAAAGGTTTCTTGGTCCAAGGTAGATCTTTTCTTCAACTTACCTAAACTTGAAGACCCATCTTTCGCCTTATCTTTTGATTTCTTTGGAAAGAAAGGCTTCTTACCCTTTACGTTGGGCAAGACACCAGTCTCAGGCTTAGCCATCATACGAGTATCATCGTATATTCTGGCGAAGCGAACAACATCCTCGAGGGCAAGGGGCTGGTTCTTCCTGACCTCTAGCTGATAGTGTCTTGGCAACCCAAGTATAAATGCAACGTTACTAGCAAAGATTCTATTCTAGTTGCGAAACGAGAATAGACTTCTTGAAAGTCTTATAAATACTGATCCAGGGGTCGGTTCCCCATATGGATTGTTGCATATTGACGGTAGAATTCAAAATCATCAAGAATAGGAAGGAAGGCCGCCTTAAAGGCCTTACAAAAATCTTCCCAATTCCTAGGAACTTCAGGCTTATCCCTAACATCTTGCCACCAGGTAAATGCTTTACCACGCAGGTACATGATGGCGAGATTGATCTTGTTATCCTCGATGAATCGTGCATGGAAAAGTGTGAATTCCACCGATTGCCTTAGCTGCGTCAATTCCTTCAGTTCCTGCTGATCCCGACTGTGCTTAGCTTGCAAATCAACAATCTGTTGCTGTAGATTGTTAATTGCAAGTAACAAGGCATCAGGATCTAAGGTAGATGTAGATACAATAACCTCCTTAGCAGGGGACATAGGCTGTGTGGTAGGATTAGGATCCATTTTACAAGAAGAAGAGAGGTGAATTAAGAAAGAAATGATAGAAGAGAATCAAAAGCTACTCAAGGAAGGTAGATACAAGGCTAATCTTGCTCTCTCTCCCAAACCAAATGGTATTGTCCATGGCTGCCAAAAGGAATAAGAGAGATCAAGGAGAAGGATGCACCACCACCTCCACCTCTTTTCTCAAAAAACACTAGCATAGGAGAGGTATGCCTCCCTCTCCATGCTTGATCCACCCCTGCCATGTGGCCTTGCCTTGCCACATAGGCATCCACCTCAGCCCCCTGGCCATCTCCTAGCAATCTGCCAGGTGGCCCTCAGCGCCCCCCCCCCCCCCCCTTTTTGGTTTCTCTTTCTTTCCAGAATTGTTCATCGTTGGAAAACAGAGGGAGTACAGGCATAATTTGCATTTCCTGCTCAAAGGGGGTCACGATTTTACCAACTAACTAACATTTTTTGAAGACCATCGCTGGTCAGGCAGTGAGCAACCTTTTTCAAATGTTCACCGCTGACTAGGGCCCTCAGGAGCAGATCGCTACTTGAATTTGAGCGTAACTGCTCCTCAGATGCTTGCTACCTGTCCTTTCCTGGACAAAGCCACGTGGCAGGTCTCTGCTAGGCCCCTAGACTGTTTTTTTTTAAAAGTTTAATACTTCAAAATTCAACAAAAAACAGCGGAAGGAAAACACTAAAAAGTGCATAAAAAAAAGCATTTTAAGCCCGTTTTGAATTCCATCAAAAGCTCCAAAACTTACAAGAAAACTACTACGGATCAACGCACCTGCTTTCAGCATGTAGTGGCTTTGATACCATATGTTAGACTCACTACTTACTGCAAACCTCCAGGTGGCGGTTAACCACAAGAGACCGAATGATTCACGTTCCGCCGTAGGACCTAATCCGGGTCCACCCACCGTGCCCTGGCCTGTGACCGTATCAAGCAGGATCCGACTTCCATCCTAGATGGCGTCCCATACCACCGCCTAGGCTCTCAACCATCTCTTGCCCCAAGCTAGCATACATCCTGGCCGTGCACACGCTCTCCATCCACCTCCTCCTAGGTAGACAGAATGGATGGCAAATGAGTCCTCCTCCCCTTGTATACCTCCAAGGAGAGAGACTCCAAGCCATGTGCACACCTAGATCATGACACGTGGCAACGTGGCAACCATGCAAGTTCACGAGTCACCGGTCAAGTCTACAGGCCCAATCATCGTCCAGTCTCAAGTTTAGGGTTGGGACCCAAGGGAGTTGGGTCCCTTACAGAGAGAGAAGAGAGAGAGGAGATCTTTTTGTCCCCAAAGGTACATAAAATTGAAAAAGTACATTTGAGGTGTTTAATGGCTGTGGGAGTGTAATACGTCTCCGATTGTGATGATAATGACAATATGAGATCCATAAATAACAATGACAATGTTTCCTAAGGCAATAATTAAAAGAATGCTGTAATAGAAGTTGTGGTTGCTGAAGTTAATGTTGCATGTGTTGTATGTCTATATGAGTGCATGCTTGAATGATTAGATGTGCATCAATTTCATAACTCGATGCTTATAGTCTCATGATTTGTTTATGCTTTCTTTGTTCATGATATTTGTAAGGATTGCTGACCTCATCCACGGACTTTGGCTTTGTATCTATCTGAGGGTGTTAGCTCAAGAAGAAAGACGTGATGTGAGATTCCATTAAGTGCTAGTCATTCCCTTGAAGCGTTGTTCATCCAATTTTTAATCTGATAGAATTATATTCCTTGTTTTAGAAAACAATAAAATAAAGCAATCTCTTTGAAATTTGATTTCAAAATTGTCTTTTGAGTCTTTATATTCTTAGCCTTGAGTTAGGACTACATCAAGCTATAATTGTTCAACGTGGATTCTGGACTTGCAATATCTATTTAGCCTTTAGTCTTGACTACGTTAAATTGTAGTCTACAAGTTTGAAGTTAGGTTTCTGTTAGGGTAAGAATGTAAACATTAATTCTATCACTCTCTCTTAATGTTTACATTGTTACTAGTAACGACTATGCATATATATCCTTCATAACGCTCATGTAAAATGAAAAATGAAGATCTTTAAATTTGGTGTATGATCCATGATCATCTGATCTCAATGTCTTCATTGCTTCATGTATACCTCCTTCGTATGTTGATCCTTTTCATATGAACCTACTTCATATGACTTTTCAATTTCTTTATTTTGTCTTCATTTCTCCTATTGCATATATCACCCGATTTTCTTGACTTTCTTTGGATCAAACAACTTGACTCCCCTTGAATAAAATAATATAGACATGATAACGTTTTTCGTAACTTTGAGAACTTTGTTGCTTGAAGATTGACTTCCTTGGTCTCTTTGAACATCTTCCAGCTACCATAGTATGTAAGTATCACACCAACACCCGTTAAGAAAATGTAACCCTGTTTGATTACCAAAGCACCATCATAACAATCATAAGTAGGAAATGGATCTACAAATGTTTTCTAGTTCTTTTGCATTAACACCCACTTTAGAAACCTGTATTTTGTACATAGTTGACTTCACGTTTGCTAAATCCTTGAATTGAATGGACTTCGTACTCTCATAAGATACCACCTGTGATGGACTTAGTTGAACTACTTCCATTGGATGTTCATTTGAATACCACTGATTACACTTCATGTTTGCATTCCTGTTAGGACTAATATAGCAATTACTCTCCAATAATGATACAATCAGAATATGAATATGTCAAGAAGTATTTTGGCCGTGTTTCGAAGCATGCGTGATGTGGTACTTTGAGGAGCTAATAACTGAACAGTAGATAATGCATGACATTTTCAATGGTGTGAGATTCTTTGCCAAGGAATTTCAGTATGTTTGAGACATTTGGCTATGATTCTAGATCTTTTCTAAGCACTTTAACCGTTGCATGATTTGGCTTTTTGCTTTTCAGAGAATTATGGTCTGCTAGCCAGTGAAAAGTTACTTTGAATATGATCTATGTGATGCCCATGCAGCTTTTCCAGTTTCAGAGTGAAAGTGAAAGAGTTGAGACCTTTAGGAGAATGAATTTTGATGGTGATGGCAATTGCTGTCCATTTTAGAAAGTTTTGAATTTCACACTATGATAAATAGCATCTTTTATAAGCATGCTTTCAAAGTTGGATGATTTTGTTTATTATTTTTGGAGGTTTTATAGCTGAATGAAAGTTGCTTGGAATATGGCAGAGGGGATGAACTTTGCTTATGTAGCTTTTTCAGGTTTGGAGCGAGCGTAAAAGAGTCTAGAAATTTGGAAGTGGATTGAACATCAATATAAGAAAATTGTTGTTGATTTTTCAAGATTTAAATGTAATAAGTTTGGCACTAACTTGCATCTATCATGATATTCAATGATTACAAGTAGATTCTTCAACTTGGTAGCATGAACAAATTTTGTTGCCTTTTTGCTAAATATGTGGTGGCCATACTTTGCTCAGATCGGTACCTTACAAAGATTGGAGAAATGTAATGTTGTTTTTGCTATTTATGTTGGTGCAGCTGAGCAATCGCCGGTATCGGAAATGGGTAAATGATCGAATTCTTTGTGAGCTTGCTCCTCCTCTGGATGCTGTGGATATTGGAGAGCTTTTTGCTCCTCCTCCTTGGGGTAAAACTTAAATTAGTAGCATGCTGCCTGTTTGACGATTTAAGACTTTCCTTTGTCATTCAAGTATGTTTGGTGACTTGTGTAGGTGCTAAGGGCGAGCAGTCGCCGCTTGAGAGAGGAACAGATTTTGGAGCTCGTGCAGCTGATATAGCTGCCTGGGAACCTTTTGCGAACAATGTTGATATGGATTGGCAGGTGCGAAAACAAAGTCGCTTGTTGTTCTTGCAAAAGTCAAAGATAAACAATCAAAGTTGCTGGCAGATTACTTTTTAGATCAATGAATCGATCCAAGAGCCACTAGATTCAATGGTTGAACACCTCCTGTCTTTTGACTTGTGCCAGTTTTAGGAAATTTCAAGTTTGGATTTTAACTTTATTTTGTACAAGTAAAATAGTGGTTGCTTGTATAAGCTGTAAGATGTTTGACCGTGGAAACATACATGTGAATCATGGGTTTTAACTCTCTTTCAATATTTGATAGAGAGCTTACATGCTGCTAACTTTTGGTTAGTTTGCATGTAAATTTACTTTTTTATAGGGATATCTCACATTGCATGTGTTAACTTGTATTCATTTTTCCTTGGATGTCCTGAATCCTCTGAATATACCCCTTTCATCTTTTATGGTGCATAGTCCATTGTCATTTGAATTTTAAGTCAAGGAAAAAAATCTCATGTTGGTAGTGTCTGTTAGGATTTTCTTTGTTTATAAGGATAATGCTTCTTGGTTTCCAAGGGGAGGCTCGAACCTGGGACCAAAGAAACTTTGGATGCCAAGCTAACCAGTTGAGCCAACCCCGTTGGGTCTATAAGGATAATGAGTCATTCACTCATGTTATGAGCTTAGTTACCCAACCTAACGTATCTCAATGTGCAAGCTAAACTCTTGCAGCAATCAAAGACTTTCAAGAAAAAAACTGGTATTGTAAGTAGTTGTGAAGCTGCTATGTTAGCATGGTGTAAGGTGGAGCACCAGGCACGAGATGCACTTAAGCGGAGTTCTTCTTCTCCATTGTTATTAGCATTTGAGGTTTGTGTTTTTCATTGCCATTCATTGATATTACATGATCGAATTTCAACCATACATGTATCAGAAGTATTTAGAGAGATGGATACATTTCTTCCTGCGCTCGTTTGTACTTCCATTTATTCTCAGCGTTCTGACTCCTTATGGAAGTTATCTTCATGGCAGGAAAAACTTCTGGCATATCTACAGGTGGTGGAAAATGGAAAAGTTTCCAAAGATCTGATCTTGGATGTAGATGCACCTTACCACCGTTTATTACTTCATGGTCTAAGTCAGATATATGACAAAATTTAGGAGCTTTTTACTTTGCGGTTGCCTTGGGTGCCTTCGTTGCTTTGCTTTGGTCTTCGCTTATCACCGTAACGTTGACGCTTGCGGTGCGTTGCTGCTTGTGGTTGCCTTCGGTTTACTTTGACTTTGTAATGGACTGTAGGTAGGACTTTGTGGTTGTCTTTGGTGCCTTCGTTGAAACCATTTGCAAGAGCGTTGCGATTGTTTATGGTTTCTATCTGTGCAGGTTTCCCATGTATTTATGCAGGTTTGGGTTCATAAGCTAGCAATGCTTTGTGGGTAGAAACTTCGTGTTCTGCATTCAGTTTGCTTCGTAGGTGACCGCAAGTTTCATCTTGTGGTGTCTTGGCGGCTTCTCGTCGTGAGCCGTGGTCTTCGCTCCTTGATCGTAAGTGGTAACCTTATGTTTCCTTCGGTTTAACTGACGGTGCGGTTGAGGTTCATTGTCTTAAACGTTGAAATCGTTTGCAGGCCATATGTGAGGCTCCTTCGGTAAGCTTCGGTGTGGTTCGTAACGGACCGTATGCTGGACTTTGGGGTTGCCTTGGGTGCCTTCGGTTTGATTGACGATGCAGTTGCGTATTGTTGTTTTGAACGTTGAAATTGTTTGTTGGCCGTATGTGAGCATCCTTCGGTAGCCTTCAGTTTGGTTCGTAACACGAACCATATGCTGGTGGACTTTGGGGTTGCCTTCGGTGCCTTCATTGCTTTGCTTTGGTCTTAGCTTATAACCGTAACATTGACCCTTGCGGTGTGTTGCGGTTTGTGGTTGCCTTCGGTTTCCTTCGACTTCGTAATGGACTTTAGGCAGGACTTGGTGGTTGCCTTCGGTGCCTTCATTGAAACCATTTGCAGGAGCATTGTTTACGTTTTCTGTCTGTGTAGGTTTCTCGTGTATTTCTTCAGGTTTTGGTTCATAAGCTAGCAATGCTGTGTGAGTAGAAACTTTGTAGGTGACCGCAAGTTTCATCTTGCGGTGTCTTGGCGGCTTCTCGTCGTGAGCCGTGCGTGGTCTTCACTCCTTGATTATAGGTGTTGACCTTTTGTTTCCTGCGGTTTGATTGATGGCGCGGTTGCGGTTCGTTGTCTTGAACATTGAAACCGTTTGCAGGCCGTATGTGAGGCTCCCTCGGTAAGCTTTGGTTCGTAACGGGCCGTATGTTGGACTTTGCATGCTTCCAATTTGTTCTTAAAGAAATAGGTGACAGTCCTTCGAGAGAAATCATCAATAAAAGTTAGAAAATAAATATCTCCCCTTGTCGAAACAGTTGCATTGGGCCACAAATGACTATATATAAGATCAAGCAAACCTTGTTCGGTTCCCCTTGCTGCTTGCCCTACCAACCTAGCTGAAGTTGAACTAAATCAGAGATGAAAGGACTTTTAGCATACTTGCTGATAATACAAGGAGAAGTCAGTTTGCTAACAGAAGGAAGATCTTGTTCTAAAATTTGAGTAGACATTTGTTGAATATACTTCTACTTCGTAATGGATAGGAAGGACTTTGTGGTTGAAACAATT
>MU834987.1:0-42687 GCA_029204225.1 Diphasiastrum complanatum | reverse complement strand
TCGGATAGTTTATCTCCGCCATGCACAAAAAAAATTCTTTTTAGACACACAAATTATTTTCATTCATTTCTTTTCGAGCTAGACCCTATCTTCTTGTACACCACTTTCGACAAGGAAAACTTTCAAATGATGTTAGATGATCTACAATGGTAGATTCGGCTACTTGTTCTATTGCTAATTTTGCTCAGGTGGGGGGGTTGCATGAATCAATCCACAATGTTCTGAATCATGGTTGCTTGTTTAAGTTCATAGGTAAGTTGAATTTAAATTGATTTTATCCCGTTGTTATGGACTGATGGCAAGATAAGAACATGATTCAAGTTTTATATGATGAGGATAAAGGGTTACTTCTCACCCAGATCTTCCTTTAGGCCTGCATGATAAGAATATAAGGTGGAGTTTATGTTTGCTAATACTTTAATTTTGAGACTGATGTATAGCAGAGAACTTGTGAGCAATCACCTCTCTAGGAGTGTTGTCCCTGCAAAATTTAGATGAACTTACGCTTATTTCTAAGTAACCTGCAAGTTATGAGAAAAAGCATGGAGTGAGGTTTATTTAGAAAATATTTTTTCTTAGTGGCCTATAGCTTGCTTGTGAAGCTCAGAGGATTTATTTACACAGTTTGCTCCTTGATCCTCTGTCCTCAATGATACCTACTTTCTTAAGTATGGGGGGATAGTTTTGGTTGTTTCAAAACTTCAGATTTCTGAATGATTGTCAACGGCCATCTGTTAGGGAAGGGTCTTGCTCAAAGATTTAGAGCATGGCCATTTTGGAACTGGATAGGGCCATGGCTGCATCCACTCTAGAAACTCAAGAACAACGGTTGGTAGATTCACCTGTCAGTTTTTTTTTGCCAGATGGGTGAGTTCTGAGGCGTTGGTAGAAGCAATTAAGTTGGACGCAACTTGTTTTCATTACAAGCAGCTGACTATAATCCCATAAGATAGGCTGATAATCTATTTGCTATAGATTGGAACTTATAGAGATGAGATGGAGAGTGGCTGTGAGCTGTGCCTGGGAACCAAGGAAAAAAAGCGGATCCAGAAATCTCTCTCTCCTCTCTCTCTCCTCTCCTCTCTCTCTTCCTCTCTCTCTCTCTCTCTCTCTCTCTCTCTCTCTCTCTCTCTCTCTCTCTCTCTCTCTCTCTCTCATGGACTCTTCTTTATCAAGAGTTACCACCTTTGATCATGTTATAAACAAACATTTATGATATGAGGGTCCTAAACTTTTTTGCCAACCCAACATTTTTTGATACTTTTCAAAAAACTTTTTCCACCAATTTTGGCTGAAAGGGAGCTTCCACGATACTTCCTACAAAACCACTATATGTACCCTGTTCTTGAAGGAGTTTCTTACTATACGGTGAGAAGAAGTTGGAAGAGATGGCGCCCTCCCTGGCTTGAAGTTATCTACTTGAACTCTACGGTATGTGGTTCTGGTCGTTCATGTATTTGCATTCATCTCTTGTATACTTATGAAGGTTATCAAGTGTTCTAGATGATAAATGGAAAGGTATGAATCCGTTGTCCAGCAATGGATCAGTGAGGGTTCATACAAACTTTTTTTGGCATGATATGTACTTCATATACTATCTGTTGTCTTACGATGAAATAGTTAGAATTAAAATAGAATCGCTGTGCTACTGTACTGGTGGGTCCTGATCAGTTTGATAAGGATCAGTTGGCCTCGTCACGAGGCAAGTCGATGGGACATGCGTCCCACCAACGGCAACCTGGGTCATGCATGGGTTGCCTGAGTGAACAACTATATTTACAGGTGTAATTTCAATTTGAGAAATACAGGTCTATTGTGAGCTTGCTGTGGAGAGTGTTTTCTGTTTGTGTTTACTGTGTAGTATGATCTGTGTTCCTGTGCAAAGCAAATTCTAAGTTGGTTTCAGAGTCGTACAGGTAGTGTACACAATACAACATCGTCGTTGGAAGAGAGCTTCGGGAGAACTGTCTTCTGAGAGTTCGGGGTTTACGGCGGGCTGAAGACGGAAGGAGAAACACTGGTTGCAGAGAGTTTAGCACACATAAGCTTGGTGAGCTTGAGACTGTGTGGGGATTCAGAGACAAGGGTTGTTGACTGAATCAGAACCTCAGCAAACGGAATTTTTGAAATTCCGAAGCAGGCTATTTGGTGTTTGCAGTCATGTGTGCATTCAATCGGACACCGTTTCACAAATGGATTGAAGCATCAGCTTTCCAGTGGGTAGGGCGACCTCAGAGCAGTTTGATTTGGCTAGCCAGAGAGCTGTAAAAAGCAAGCCAAGATCAAAAGTTGTGAGAAAAACCCTGGCCTAGGGTTTGGAAGCAGAAAAGCAAAGTTTTCTCTTTATACTGATCTATTTTCCAAGTTGAAAAACACAGAGGAGGGTGCCCTAGCAGTGTGAGTCAGACTAGAGGAGGTCGTAGATAGCCACGACCCAACGAGAGAGAGATGGTCAACGATTCGTGAGCGAAGCCATAGCTGGAAATGAAGAGTGTAGGTGGTCGCGAGCAGGGCAGTCACGGATCAGTTTGCACGTGGAACCAAGGGAAAACCCTAGTGTTCCGGAGTGAGCCATGCTTGCATGCATCTAGGACCGTAGGATGAGTCCCTATGAAGGTCAATGATAGAGATCGTGCTTTTGGAAAGCAGTGTGAGCCATTGGATCGGTATTAGCCATTGGATAGCAAGTAAAGGGGCTGTGATTTTGAAGGGCAATTGGGCCTTCAACTTCATTAAAAATTTTCATACTGAAATGAGAGTTGGGTCCCTTCACAAGTGAAGAGTGAAGTTTCTTCAAGGTGAAGAAACAATTCAAAAACAAAGAAAATCCTTATTTTTTGGGTCCTTTGCCCGTTTTTGACCCAAACGAGAGGCTATAACCTCTAAACAAAGGGCACCCGCACTGTACCTGCAAGTACGGTACAACAAAACAGAGTGATTTTAGTGGAGAAAGTGTTTGGAGTGCACCAAAAGTGATTTCACCATGCCACTGGGCACGTAGTTGGGAGTTGACGACTGAGTGCATTTCGGAAGGCGACGCCGATTTGGCTTCAAATTGGTGGAAAAGCGGCGAGTGGCCTGGTAAGAGAAAAAGTGCAGGTCATTATTTTCAACTTCTGACATCATTGTTGGCCTCGGCATACTGTTTTTAGCCTACGACAGAAGTTTCAAGCAGTTATGTGATGGCAAACATGGGAGAGTCCATTTTGAGTGAAAGTAGCAAATTGGACGGGATTTCCAACTATGTAGTGTGGAAATTCAAAATGAAAAACATACTGATGGAGAAAGATGTGTGGGAAGTAGTCACAGGTGATGAGAGAAGGCCGCCAAATGAAGCGGATATCAAAGTGTTCGACAAAAAAATGAGGAAAGCTTTAACCTTCATTAACTTGTCAGTGAAGGATCACATCATTACCCATATTTGTGATGTTGTTATACCCAGACAGGCATGGGATGTAAATGAGCAGTTCGAGACGTCAAATCCGTCAAGAATCATGTTTTTGAAGTCAAAACTGAATAGTGCCCGCATGGATCAAGGAGAGCACATTCAGACGTACATGACCATAATCAAGACAATGAGGGATGAACTGCATTCTATTGGTGAGCGCATACGTGATGTGGAGCTGGTGCACAATGCATTGTGCGGCATTGCAGAACCCTATCAGATGTTTGTGAGCGGAATATCATCAAGAGAAAGATTGCCAACCTTTGACGAGCTCACAGGAATCTTGATGCATGAAGAGCAACGGCGAGAAATGGTGAAAGCTAGACGTCAGAATACTGACGATCAAGCACTTGCGACACGCCAAAAACAAGGCAAGGGCAAGGGCAAGAAGAAGTCTAATTAACAATTTGCCAAGACTCAGGAGGATGAGGGATCTTCCCAATAAGACCAAGAAGAAAGGCAAGTGCTTCCATTGTGGTAAAAAAGGCCATTGGAAGAGTGAATGTCATAAATTCCTGGCGGAACAAGACAAGGGAAAATCAAAACAAGCAGGTAACCTTGTCGATGAGGGTGAGATTGAAGACTCTAGCATCTTCATATCTGCATTGTCATCTAATCAAGATGATCAAGCGTGGTATATTGACTCGGGAGCCACAAGACACATGATAGATAACAAGAATTGGTTCAATAGCATGATAGTTATGCATCATATATGGTAGGTTGAGACAAGCGCTTCATAATGGCCAGCGATGAAGCAATTCCTATCTCATGAATGGTTGTATAAATTAAACTCCTTATCATAGATATGAATGGATGATAGTTTAGTTTGATAACTATTTTACAGTATACTTTACTATCCTTCAAAGGACAGCATGAATGTGTGGTTGTTCCATAAGTAACTAAGGGTTACATACATACTCCAAAAACGAAGCTACTATAATATCATGCTATTATTAAAAGATACAACTCAGATGCTGGCACATCCTGATTATGATTAGTATACCTTGTGCTGTAACCGGTTTCGTTATCATACTTGTGAATGATTGTTATTTCAAAGGGAATACTATCTTGTGTGAAACTTGCGCTCTCTGTAGCATCGAATATTACTACTATCTTCATTTTCGATTAGGTTCGGTTTCAAACCATAAAGCTATAAGCGTTTGCACAGGTATGCACATTAAACCATTTGCTTCAGATTTGTATAAGCAATGAATGGTAGGCTCTCCTTAAAGTACTTACTATCGATTTCACAATGGCTGACAATAACGTTATGAATGGTTTAAGACTAAGGAAGGCAAGAGCACTCGAGGGGTCTAAACATGGCATCGTCACAAGAAACCACTGCTATAATCATCCAGGTAAGAGTTTTCCAAACAGTTTTCAGATTTTGCAAGCATCACTTATGCTCGAAAGTTAAGGTGTCTCTTCACAAATATATTCCATTCTAGGTGACTAATAAAGATCCTAAACAAAGAATTTAGTTGGTTTCTACTCAGTTCGACTATATCACTTCATAAGTAATGTAAATTTTCTGTGTTTAATGACACCCACGCTGTCCCGAAGCAAGGTTTCTCGTCAAATTATCTTGGACAACATGGATTTGCGTAAGATAAATGGTTCTTACAAAAGGATTAGAATGGCACGGATCTGCCCTGATACCTTGTAAAAACCATGAGAACCTCATCAATAAAATGAAGCCTATCCGATACAAGGGTCCAAAAAACCATGAGTTGGATATGGAGTTACGATAAACGTAAGCTTACTCGTAGCCACACTATTCAACCATGGCTTGTGCTAATTTACTACCTATTCGGTTGTCATATCAGACTATGATGAGATATAACTGGAAAGCATGGTTATGCTCAAGATATGGACAGTAGTGTTGTGTGACGTTTCTTAAGTCACACGGGTTAGAATAGCATGAATATGCTCCAACATCGGCACACGTGTTCACACCATTTCTTTTAGCGATAAGCAATATATACGGTGAAAACTTTTCATACTTTTGCTATAAACAAAATAAATTGATACGGACCAATGCCCAAAAACTGATCAACATGACACTTGTCCTGATACGGTAACGGAGGCACTTGGCCTATCGCTATAAAATCGTCTTTGTGTTTTGGAAGACTAGACTATGTTTTAACATGCTATTTATGATGATGAGTAGTATAACTTCTTTTGGACATGGATAACAACTAACGCTCAGCTATGACACCTGTCTTCCCCACTGTACTAACGCGTGCGGTTTTGTGTTGTGGAATGGTGGCAGGTATTAGCTAGATGTTTTGAGAGTGGTTATGCCATATGGTATTTTACTGTACTGTATTTTACTTTTCAGCTTTATTGTACCTTGTTGGTTTATGAATAAAGGCTTCAAAGGGTTTAATCGACCTTTGGATCTTGATGTCATATCTTACTGAAAAAGAGATAGAAGTTTTTAAGTCTGCTGCTTCACACAAGAATCCTTCTCTTGAAGCTCATGTAGCCTTTGATACTATTATTCGCATGAACAAATTTGAGCCTTTCCGTTGCCCTTCTGAGCAGAATCAGAGGACACTTTGAGACTGGCTTCAATAGGATGAACCTTCACCAAGCAAGAATCTGGAACTTGAAACGACCTTTCTTTAAATGTAGATGTGGTGATAAATGCAAAAACAATTTGTTCATTATCTTGTCTGACCATGCCATTTGCTATATGATGAACAACCTAGGCAAGTTCTTCCCTGGTGCTTCTCTCCAAAACCAAATGAATGCTTTCTTTCTTAGGCTACATAAGCCCGCCAGAGATGTGGTTAAGGCACACCTTACCTTTCTTTTCATTTGACATTACATGGTTGATGCCTCTATTGAGCTTGCCAAAGATTCTTCTGCCAAACTCCTATCACACCTAGGCGATGCTGAAAACGTACGAGAGATAGAGCATCTCTTTAAATGACCAAGATTTTCCACTCTCCAGGATAAATACTTTCAGAACACAAGCAAAAGAATGGGCAATTTTAATCTCAACAATCCAAACTCTGTAGTATCTGCATCCGGGGAAAGGAAAAAAAAGAAGACGGTTTATTGGAAAGGAAGGGCAAAGTAGCACAAAAAGCGACCTACCTATCAAACGGCTGAATTTTTACCGAGATTAATCGGTGTGCAGGATGGGAAAAGGACAGAAAGAAGAGAAGTCAGCATCTCAACTCTTTTTTACATCTATGTTACCGCAATAGAGTTTTTAAAACAATCCATGTGAAGACTTTTTATGCTCATGTTTTATTCAGACTAGTCGCTATTGTAGATGAACGCTTTCATGATATTATGTTCAGTTGGACTTACCTACCAAGTGTAAAAAATGATTGGTATTTTCCCTATGATGTTTTATGTGATTTTGACATAGAAAACTTACATTCATGTGAATGCTTATCTCTTAATAGATTCAAGAACTTCGTTGCAAATAAATTTGGGCATGTTATTTCTACAGATAGCAATATTGTATAGAGCCCGATTTTACGTAAAGCTTTAGAGATGGGTCTCAATCATATTACCTTACGAAAAACAATGTGAATGAGGTGGCTTCTGAACTTTATGATGGGTGGTTTAAGTTAATCAAACTTTTGCCTACGCATGAACATTTAAAGGAAGAAACTGTCAGGGAGCATGTGACTTTATGTAAAAACATTGCCATGGAATTCATCAAAAAAAGAACTTGGCTGTATGACAATAAGGACACAACTGCAAAAATACAAACTGCTAAAAATGAAAGATTATGGCTCACAAATTCTGCTCTACATCAATGGCATTGACAAGGCACAACACAATCCCAGTTTCATATGTAAATTCCGTATAGAAGCTTGCCCTATATAGACTTAATAGTCCTGACTTCAGCCCCTTTCCTAATGATCAAGAAAACTCTATTACGGAAACTATCACTTTTGTTATGGAAAGGCTAAATAGATTTTTACCCAACATTACCCATGCGCATGATTGTTGCTTTACTGAACTCGCAAAATTCCTAACATGAGCTCTTGGTATGCTGTCACCATTCCTCAAGGAAGGTGCAGACCTTAAGGCAAAAACATACAAGGGTATCCTAAATGTGGATACATGCTTATTTTGGCAATGCGAGTCCTCGATCGATTTTTATCTCAATTTATCATCAAAGATTACCAATGTATGGGTTGCAGATATCTCTAAGTGCTATGAAAACATACCTTTAGATGGCACTGATCAACTGAAAACTATCATGAATAAATCCATTACATATGCGTTCAAACATAAAATAAGATGTTTCTGAGTTTTAAATGAGAACAAGAAAGGGATGCCTTTAAATGGTCATGGAATAATAAAAAGTCGGAAGGGTGGTACAATATCGATAAAAATCTCTTATGCTTGTGGAATGCCTTCCTAATAGACAATTGTATTGTTAGGTTCGGAAACAAAACCTAGAGACAGATTCGTGGTATAGCGATGGGTTTTTCTTGCTCACCTACTTGGTGTAACTGGTATCTTGTGTTCAGAGACTGGCCAAGTTAGGTCTCAGAAAAGATATGAATGTTTTTAGTCACTCGTTTAGATATATTGATGACATTTGCTTCATTAATAATCCCATTATTGATGCGTTTATAGACAAAAATCAGATTAGAGTACCAGATAACCCTTTCTGGATTTATCCTCTAGAGTTTCTTGAAATTGAAAAAAAGTCTTGTGAAGCAAATACCACCAGTTTTTTGAACATTTTGATTACTTTTAATCCTGGCACCGGTCTTTATAAGCTTTCAAAGTTTGATAAAAGAAGGGACTTACCTTTTCAAAACTTACATTACATACATCTGGCTTCCAATAGGCCAGTCTACAACTCGTACAAAGTAATTATCTCCAAGGTTATTTTTTCTATGTATTGTTGCAACGATCACGACACTTTCATAAAAGAGGTAGCAATCTTACTAGACGCTTTTCAGAAAAATGTTCTTACAAGGGAAAAGCTTTGCCTTATCATTAACAAATTGCTTTTGACTAGTACTTTTCTAGGTTTGTCCTATGATCTACCACAGTGTATTAAAGGTCTGATGGTGGGCAGTTAGCTATCCTTTATGGGGAGCTAATTGCCCCCTAAGGGATTCACTAGCTGCGGGTCGGTTGGTGAGTTCTCTCTCTCTCTCTCTCTCTCTCTCTCTCTCTCTCTCTCTCTCTCTCTCTCTCTCTCTCTCTCTCTCTCTCTCTCTCTCTCTCTCTCTCTCTCTCTCTCTCTCTCTCTCTCTCTCTCTCTCTCATGGACTCTTCTTTATCAAAAGTTACCACCCTTGATCATGCTATAAATAAACATTTATGATATGAGGGTCCTAAATTTTTTTGCCAACCCAACCTTTTTTTATACTTTTCAAAAAAAAATTTCCCACCAATTTTGGCTAAAAGGGAGTTTCCATGATACTTCCTACGAAACCACTATATGTAGCCTGTTCTCGAAAGAGTTTCTTCTACTATACGGTGAGAAGAAGGTTGGAAGAGATGGCACCCTCGCTGACTTGAAGTTATCTGCTTTAACTCTATTGTATGTGGTTCTGCTCGTTTCATGGATTTGCATTCATCTCTTGTATACTTATGAAGGTTATTAAGTGTTCTAAATGATAAATGGGAAGGTATGAATCCGATGTCCAGCGATGGATCAGTGAGGGTCCATACAAACTTTTTTTGGCATGATATTTACTTCATATACTATCCGCTATCCAGCGATGGACCAGCAATGAAGCTTACTCAAACAGTGGAGAGGCTTGTTGAAGATAGATATGTTGATGTCCAACGATGGACCTCCAGCGATCTATCTTGAGCAAGATAATCAAAAAGTTGATATATATGGTAAGCTATCCAACGATGAACCAATACTTCCTTCCACATACTTCATAAAGCATGATAGTGATAGTTATGCATCATATATGTTAGGTTGAGACATGCGCTTCATAATGACCAACGATGAAGCACTTCCTATCTCATGAATGGTTGTATGGATTCAAACTCCTTATCATAGATATGAATGGATGATAGTTTGGTTTGATAACTATAGTTTACAATATACTTTACTATCCTTCAAAGGACAGCATGAATGTGTGGTTGTTCCATAAGTAACTAAGAGCTACATACATACTCCAAAAACAAAGCTATTGTAGTATCATGCTATTATCAAAAGATACAACTCAGATGCGGGCACATTCTGATTATGATTAGTATACCTAGTGCTGTAACCGGTTTCATTATCATACTTGTGAATGATTGCTATTTCAAAGGGAATACTACCGTGTGTAAAACTTGCGCTCTCTGTAGCATCGAATATTACTACTATCTTCATTTTCGATTAGGTTCAGTTTCGAACCATAAAGCTATAAGTGTTTGCACAGGTATGCACATTAAACCATTCGCTTCAGATTTGTATAAGCAATGAATGGTAGGCTCTCCTTAAAGTACTTACTATCGCTTTTACAATGGCTGACAATAACGTTATGAATGGTTTAAGACTAAGGAAGGCAAGAGCACTCGAGGGGACTATACATGGCATCGTCACAATAAACCACTGCTACAATCATCCAGGTAAGAGTTTTCCGAACAGTTTTCAAATTTTGCAAGCATCACCTATGCTCAAAAGGTAAGGTGTCTCTTCACAAATATATTCCTAGGTGACTAATAAAGATCCTAAACACAAAATTTAGTTGGTTTCTTCTCAACTATATCACTTCATAAGTAATGTAATTTTTCTGCGTTTAATGACACCCACGTTGTCCCGAAGCAAGGTTTCTCCTCATATTATCTTGGACAACATGGATTTGCGTAAGATAAATGGTTCTTACAAAAGGATTAAAATGGCATGGATCCGCCCTGATACCTTGTAAAAACCATGAGAACCTCATCAATAAAATGAAGCCTATTCGATACAAGGGTCCAAAAAACCACGAGTTGGATATGGAGTTACAATAAACTTAAGTTTACTCATAGCTATACTATTCAACCATGGCTTGTGCTAATTTACTACCCATCCGGTTGTCATATCAGACTATGGTGAGATCTAACTGGAAAGAATGGATATGCTCAAGAGTATGGACAGTAGTGTGTGACGTTTCTTAAGTCACACAGGTTAGAATAGCATGGATTTGCTCTAACATCGGCACACATGGTCACATCATTTCTTTTAGCGATAAGCAATATATACGGTGAAAACTTTTCATACTTTTGCTATAAACTAAATAAACTGATATGGACCAATGCCTAAAAGCTGATCAGCATGGCACTCGTCCTGATACGGTAATGGAGGGGCTTGGCCTATCGCTATAAAATCGTCTTTGTGTTTG
This sequence comes from Diphasiastrum complanatum, assembly GCA_029204225.1. Classification (NCBI taxonomy): domain Eukaryota; kingdom Viridiplantae; phylum Streptophyta; class Lycopodiopsida; order Lycopodiales; family Lycopodiaceae; genus Diphasiastrum; species Diphasiastrum complanatum. The sequence continues at coordinate 31,920 of MU834987.1, read as the reverse complement.
GGAAAGGGTTTGGTCTTGCTTTGTCAAGAGGAACTATGTGAAATTGTGTATTTCTCTCTCTGCACCCCTGAGGTGTAACTCCGACTATTCCTTGGTTGAGATAGTACTAAACCCTTACATTTTATCCGGTTCATAAGCTAACAAAGGTTTGTTTTCATGTTTTAGTCCACATGATGGTTTCAAGATGCCGCTCTTTTGGGTTATGGGGAGCCCCTACCTCCACCTAACCATTTTATTCACACGCTTATTTGTTGTATGTGGATAAGTCTGAAATTTTTCTTGTGGAAAGGAATTTTCTTAGCAACTCATATGTCTTCTAAGAAAAGTAAACGTTCTCTTATGATTAGGTATGGTTCAAGGATCTGATGAGTTGTGATTGGAAAATCATAATTCAGATTCTAGTATTTACTTGATCAATAGGAGAGGGCAACGTTCGTGGTGAGATTACCCTAGATGAATAAACATAATGATGCAATTTGGGTAGTGACTGGCCATCTTACCAAATTGGCTAGGTTTATTTGAGTAAAAGACCACCACGAAAGCATTTGATTTAGCTCAAGTATTTGTTGAACATCTGTTTAGACTTTACGGATTACCAAGTGACATTGTGAACGATCACAATTCGAGATTCACTAGTCACTTTTGGTCAGCTGTATTTGCTAAACTAGAGACGACTCTAAGCTTGAGTTCTTCTGCTCATCTCAAGATGGATGTTTAGATGAAAAGGAAAAATTAGTCGAGGGAACAAATGCTTTGAGCATTTTTTTCCCCATGGTAAATTATCTCCCCTTGATTGAGTTTGCCTATAATAGAATATCACGTTTTCTTATTATTGGATATAGGATAAGGATTCAAGGAATTATGATTGACGAATCATAGTTTAGATTCTAGTTTATACTTGATCATTTAAGAGAAGGTTACACGCGTGATCAAAAGATTAGATGCTATGTGCATATGTCTTTTGATGGAAATCTCCTTAGAGGGGTAGTTATCATTGGTGGAGATTGCCTTTGATAGTAGGCATTCGACTACCGGTTATGGCACATTTATGCTTATGTATGGTTTTGAGCCTAGATCACCCATTGCAGTAGAGACTCGTACGATCAAGTTTCAAGAACTAGCGTATGTCTTGCACGATATGCAAGAAATGCCACAAATAGCACGTGAGGATGTTGCCCTGGATAGGAACCGACATTATGCTAATCTGAAAAGATTGTCATGAGACTTTCAAGTGGGGGATTGGATGTATTTACAAATTCCAAAAAGATTCTAGTGTAATGGGTAATGGCCGCGGATTTGGATTGGGGGGGTGATGTTGACGACTGAAAATCAACCAGTGGCTATGTTTTTGTCATGAATGGGGCTGCAATAAGTTGGGGAAGTATCAAACAAAATCCAGTAGCGCTCTCCTCGACTGAGGCAGAGTACATCAGTCTTTGCCAAGGGGTGAAAGAGTATGTTTGGATAAAGAACTTCTGTAGGGAGGGCATAAAAAATGAGAGAATGGTTATGAAAAACGACAACCAAGGATATATCTTCTTGTGCAAAAACGAGAACTTTCACAAGAGGAGCAAACATATTAAGATGTAGTACCACTTTGTCAGAGATTTGATACAAAAGAATGAAATAATTTTGGAGTATTGTCCTACCAAGGACATGATGGCAGACAGGATGACCAAGGCTCTGAACAAAGATAGGTTTGTAATGCTAAGAGATATGGTAGGACTAGACATGTATGCTCCACCTTGAATTGAGTTGGGGATTGATAGGAATCTCTACAGGCAGATTACAATTCGGGATGAAGCATAACGACAGTAGTTAGTGATAGTTAGTTAAAACGGTTTTCTTGTCATGTGAATCGGAAATCCTAGGTTAAGACTTTCTTGGCAAATAGATGCATCGACGTGTATGTATAGGACTCATTTTTGGAAATGAAAGCACGCGATCTTGTGAATGCTTTTTGTCTTTATGTAGCTTGTGGTTTTATCATTGCGAATTTTGTGTGATCTTTCTCCTTTTGTTCTTGCTAGTATACTTGTGAAGTAATCCATTACAGGAACTCGATTATTCTCCTACATATATGAGGAGAAACTAAAGTTTCTAGGTCGTCCTCAATATCAAGAACTTCACCAAGGTTAGAGAGTAGGTCAAAGAGTAGACACTTAAGCCTAGCAGGAAAGAACGAAAGAGAGAGACAATAGAAAGATAGAATTGGCATTCTACAAGTTAAAAGTATTGTTGAACTTTAGCTCATGAACAACAACATTATTAAAACGAACAAGAGAGAAAAGGAGGAGCGAGTGAATGTCCTCAACTGTGCCAAAGCGAAGGAGAAAAAAATTCATTGGCAAGCGCCTCGAAGCTAGAAAAAGGATTTAAAGCGGGGAAAAATGAGCAGGTTAATAAATACTTTGACTAAGAGCAAATCAATCTGTAAATCACCAAAGAAGAGAGCTAGCAAAGATTCAACTAAAGAAACTTGAGATGAGTTGAGAGCATCTATGTCAGGAAGGAAGGAATTAAAAAGAAGGCCATTAAACTATGTTTTTGACTCAACAAAAATCTTCAATCACTTGAAACAAGACCATTTTTTCTCAGGAGGAAGGGGGGAAGAGTGGGAGAGGGTTATGGACATGAGAGCAGTCAAATAGCTGGGAGCAGGGAAAGCAGGTGGGGGAAGGGGTAGAATACCTCTAGCTTTGACCGATATGTTATTAGGGGTGCTGTTGAAGGCTCTTATCATGAATATGGAAAGGGCAGAGGGGGGATCTTCTGGAAGGAGGGAAAGGAGAAACCATGTCGTGGTGAATGAGAAGCCATGGAAAGCGGCAGTGGGAACCACTACTGACACAAAATCTAGACAGTAAAGGCCAAAGAAGAAGGGAAACAATAGAGCAAGAAGGAAGTATATCATAGGTCTGAGATTGTTCAAGAACACAATGAGGGTTCCCAAGAGCCAAGGGCAAAGACCCCAAAAGGAGCAGGTTATGTTGAACACAATGAGGGAGCACATGAACCAAGAACAAGACCCCAAAGGGAGCAGGGACAACTCCAGACTGCTGGCACCAGTATTTGTATCTCCACCCTGATAAGCAAGAGCAGACTCTCAGTTCAAAGGATCTGCAAGCTGCACACTACACAGCTAGGTTTTCGTTATTATCAGTATCTGCTCGATATTTGCGGTCATCTCATAGTACATAGGATATCGAACAACAGTTCAGCTCTAAACCACCCGCTTCACCAGCTCCGCTTTGCAAAAGATAGGGCCCCTAAACAAAATTAGACCCCTCTAATAGATATTAAAATTTAATAATGATTAAGAAATTCTTGTATGATCTTTGTATTTAACAAGAAGTAAAAGACCATGCACTTTGTTGAAACTTTGTTATAAGCCACTCAAAAAATGTATTAAAGCCTATAGCCAAACTAATAATTATTTCTAAAATCTTAAACCAACTAATTTATATGAATAAAAACCTATAGAATATTATTTGATAGGCTCATAACCTATAAGTGCTCAAACATGTAGGTTATGAGAACCTACAAAAATATTCTTAGTAGGTGATTAAAAATTTGTTAAGTTTCAAGGGATTATCGGTTTTTGGCAAGCACTTTGAAAGGTTTGGCTTGGATGCAATGTTTGTCATGTAAAATTTCAAAGCTCTTACCACTTGGAATCTTTGTGGCTTACCATGTGGCAAAATGTCTCTCTTTATTGCCATAACAAAGTCCCCATTCTTGCAAGAAAGTGAATACATACATGAGAGCGTTGCTTTTGCTTTTAAATTGAACGGAGGGGAGCAATCCTCATGATTCACATGTGCAAGGTCATCGGGATATATGGTTGATGTGACTCGATGATTGAAGCTTTATGGACATTACAAAGCTCTCTCTATCCAATCCATGGGGGACAAGTTTTGGGACTAAAAATATATGCCATGTGCCGAACATTCACTGGGGTGAGTTCAAAACATTATGTCTCCGAATGTGGCCTAAGAGACAACTGTTGGGTCAAAAAATATTTGGGCCTGGACGTGGCAAACATTTATTGGGGTGGGTTCAAACCATTCTCCTTGCAAATGTGTGTCTTTAAGCAGCTGCTTGGGGACAAAAGATTTCCCCTTTACTGTGGCCAGTGTGAAAGCGGCTTTTTGGAACAGATATTTTCAGAAGAAAGAGCTCTTCTTGGCGAGAGGGTGACCCATTACTCTCTGTTTTGGCATTGGCTTCTTTAATTCTTCGCAATACACAGCAATTTAATAGTTCGCAATCCATCAATTCAGGTCGATCAAGCGATCGAGCTTTCGCAGGGCGATTGCGATTATTAATTGCAGGATGAAGCTGTTCGTAGAGGTGGAGCTGAGCCCAGATGAAATTCCTATGGCGACAGAGCTCCTTCGCACCTTGAGGCATGCCCAATTGCCCACCTTTTCTTGTCAGTGTGAAGACATCTTTTTAAGGAATAAATTACATCTGTCCAATTGCGCCTTTTTTTTATAATCAGTGTGAATGAAGCTTTTGTTAGCAGTAACTTTTACTTGTCCAGTTGCACATTTTTCCTCGTGAGTGTAGTGAAGCTTTTGTTCGCAATGGTTTTCAAATGTACAATTGCCCACTTTTTCTTGTCAGTGTAAATGATATTTTTCTGGGAATAGTTTCTATACGTTGGATTCCCCGCCAATTCTTCTTAGTGTGAACAAAGCTTTTGACAAGAATAGCTTTTATATGCCCAATTGCACCCTTGTTCTAGTCAGTGTAGATGAATGTTTTGTTCGGAATGGTTTTCATGATTCCAATTCCCCAATTTTTCTCTGTAAGTATGAATTGAAGCTTTGTCGAGGATTAGTTTTATATGCTCAAGTGCCCCCTTCTCTTGTCAGAGTGAATTGGGCTCTTGTGAGTAGGAGATTTATACATCAGATTGCCCGCTTTTCTCTTAAGCCTGCAAATCCCTGATAATACCTAGGTATTGTTGATTCACTGATTCATGATGCATTGATTCATTGATTCACAGGGAGGGTCCTCTGCTCATCAAACTGCCATGACCGTGTTATGTGAAGGCCTTTTGCAAGATGTTAGACCCAGAACGTCCTATGTATCATATCTATTGTTTTTTCTTGCCGATATAGTTTTTGATTAACTGATAAACTTTTCTCATTTCCAGCATTTTGCTTACATGAGAATCAATGGCATGGCTATCCTCCACAAACAAGTTTGATAGCTACTGATTGTAACTTAAAAGTATTGTGATGTTCAAAGACTAGCACCAGAGCCAACTGCAAATGTAATTATGAAGTGCCTTTTACCCCATGATGGGACTTGGAAGATATGAACTATCAAAAGATTTTAGTTTCTTGTCTCCTTTATGGTAGCCAACCCTTTGAAAACCATATCAGCTCGATTCTAAATGTTGAGGAGTTTTGATATCAATTACACCATGAAACTTTTGGTTGCTCCATAGCACTCTCCCCCCTATCATTGCTTTTTGCCATTTAAACATTATATCAAGAAGGCCAAGCCAAGAAGCTGAATGAAGACAGAATCCCCCACAGAGCTGTGATGGCTAAAAAGGAAAAAGGATGGTGCAAAGCTGGAATAGATCGGCTTCACAAGTGGGGATTTGATGAAAAGGACTCGGCTGAGGGCAAGATTTGTAAAGGACTAAGTTCAATCAAAGGCACTCCCTATCCATTTGGGCTTTTTTCTGAATTAAACAGTTCGAAAAGATATACAATTCAAACTGGCCGATTACAATTCAGATTAGAATCGTGTTTCAAAAAGGTTGGCAGTGGCAATTTATTACCTCTTATTTGTTTCACAACACGTGCTGCTAGTGTGATGACACGTCATAGGTAGGGGACATTATTTTGAAGATCATCATGAAGGAGGATCTTATGCACGTCTAGGTACAAGAGAAATGCAAAACCTTCTAAGAGGACGTGACAATGGGTCATACTTTGTTAGTATTCATAGACAAACACACATGGTGGACCTTCCCTCCAAATGAGCTTGAGTTTTTGTGGGAGGTGAGAAAGCCCTGAGAGACATCCATCCTGATCACAAATGGGATTGGGGACTATAACAACATCCACTCTTCCTTCACAATTGAGCTTAGAAGATTGTCTTAGTCTAGGAGACCTGTTATTCTTGTAAAGACAAAAAATAGAGAGGTTCTCCTGCAATTTCAAGGTATAGGATGTGAGTATTCAATATTGATATGAAATCTACTAGTGGACTGGGATCATGAAGAGTAGATTAATTTTGCAAGGACATATTACAATCTGCAATTCAAATGGTACATCAAGAGGTACACTCACAATATACTTGAGAATTTGATATTGACATTTTGAGGTTGGATAGAGATGTACATATTACAGCTTATTATGGAAAAAATTAGTTTGAAAAAAGAGTTACAATATGCAATGCGACAACTTTATGATAAGGTAAAGACCCAAGTTGCACTTCCACTCAATTCAAATGCTAAAATTCATTGCCCATTGACGTCAAGTTAGTAGATTCTTTCTCTCCTTCAATATTGAACACAGAGAAGCTTAAAGAACCATTAATGTGAAGACAAAGCTCATGCATCATCTTTTGAAGCTCTCGATTTATGCCAACAATAAGGTGTTTTTTTTCCAAAATAGGACAAAGTTTTCAAGAAACCTAGTGTGCATAAAACCTTGCATGAAATCCCATGTCGATCGACGATCAATTTGGATACTACAAAGTGGTATGTGAGCTATTGCATTTATACTACACCCGTTGAATTAAAGGTTCTTAGTCCAGTGGGCTCTAATAACAATAGGTACTGAGTTGGGGACCAACGTAGGTCCTTATGAATGTACTTCAACAAACCTAGTGTGCTCAAAAACTTCTGTAAAAACTCATGTTGATCGATCATCTGAATTCACTCCAACAAAAGTGGTGTTCTTTGCATCCGAAGTTCACATAATTGTCATACCATGGTCGATGCGGTTGAACTCAGGGTTGTTCAAGAATCTCGGTGTTCAAAGCTGAAAATCTCTCAAAGCTTTAGTACAATGCCCCACATTGTAGTCGAATTGGATAAGAGTGGTTATTGTGTCCACAAGGAACTAGGCTTAGGTCACAGTTGTTGTGGAATTGGGACACCTTGTTGCGCCACATGTTTTGTTATAAGCCATCGAATCATAAAAAATCAGTTATCTACGATTTTCAATTGCTCAAAAAAGTTATTGTTAGATTAAGAGAGAATGTAATTGCTCAAAAAAGTTTCATTCATTGAGCGAAATTCAGAATATTATGCAAGAAAAAGTGGGAAATTAGACATGAAAACTAGTTAAAAAGCTTCATTCATCTTTAAGACGAGTGACATAAATTGTCATCCACCTATATGCAAAAGAGCTAAAAACTAGGTTAAAGAAATTTAAATTCTGGGAATTCCATTTACCCTGGAAGTCCCAATCCTTATACACAAGTAGCAATTCACATGATGATAACAGTGCTTCTGAAGAATGTATAGAATCATATGAAATCAGCCCAACGAACATCTGAGAACTAGGAAAAGAATGGGAACTGGCAACCTCAACTGTGAGAGGCTGTGGGCCCATGTTCCTTCTGCCCGACTGTTAGGGAAGATTGTTGGAACGCTTTGCAGGATCTACTAGAATGTTTTATGATCTACTTATACTTTAGGTTCCTTGGTATTTACAATTTCCTTTTTTTGCAAATTGCAATTCACGACACTCCATTTATAGAGTTTTCAAATTTGGAAACTACTTTCTACGCATATTCTTGGAACCTATACATCATTTATTTTACAAAATCATGATAATGCCAACAAGAGTGTTATGTCAATATAATAAAATCAAGTAACATATCATGATATAGAATTTGTAGAAGAGAAACTATCAAGTATACTATGCTAGGATGTCATATAGAAGGTGCTTGCTAATAATACTCCGTCATTTTGAAGAAAGCTTATAGATGTTGAATAGAAAAGGCGTTCAATATGATATGAGGTGCCACATGGATATGTGGCACCTCTTAGGCATGGGGTATGTGGCACCTCTTAACCATGAAGATCGAAAGTCTCAAAAATGTGTAAAGATGAAACATCTCGCTAGTTATCCTTGAAAGGAGTATTTTCTTGCATGAATGACCTTGACATATGAAGACCATCGCACAGTCTCTTTGATGCTCACTCCAAGATCTTTCCTATCCAAACATTTGTACCATGTGTAGCTCAAAATGCTGTCAACAGTGCTTTGTCACTCCTTTATAAGCTGCTCGCTTGAACATTTTGGAGTTAAGTTTGAAAAATCCAAAAATCTTTACGATAGTAGTAGCAAGAGTCAATTCATTGTCATTGTTTAATCTCATATTTCAATGACATGCTAAATTGAGATATCTATTTATCATTTGAAATATGATTGAAAGTTTGAATATAGATTTTTTAGCTCAAAAAGTTGGAACATTAATGCTTTCAATACATTGCATACTAGTGTATATCTCAATGTGGTTTCCCTAATTCTAAGGCATTTTTCATGATGTTGCTTGCACAGGCAGTTGACTGATCATGTCAAAACAAGAGACTTGGTGAAGCTCCTTCATTCACTTGTGTTGCGCATTGAAGATGGGTTACAATTAGATATTGTAGCCTCTGAGATCTCTGATCTTGTTTCATCGAATATGACATCTGAAACGGTTATGAATCTCTTTTAAAAACCATATATTTGATCCTTTAACAATTTTTTTGGGGTCCCAGATATGTAGACAAAGAGAGAGAGCAAGAAGAGAATTTTTAGAATATATGCTAAGACCTAAGATCTGATCAACAAGTAACAATGTCGTTCAATGTCAATGAGAGAGAGAGAGAGAGAGAGAGAGAGAGAGAGAGAGAGAGAGAGAGAGAGAGAGAGAGAGAGAGAGAGAGAGAGAGAGAGAGAGAGAGAGAGAGAGAGAGAGAGAGAAACCAGATCCTGGGCTAGATAAATAGCACTCTGTGAATCCATCTTCATGATGGAGGGTTCTCGAGATTTTGATATTTGATCCTTTGCATCTTCTGTCTTTCCTCATCTGTGCTTGGGCTATCCTGCTTCGACAATTTGGCTCCGACCATCATTGGCGTTGCCTTCTCTTTGTAATCGATCATCCCATATTGCTTCAAGACTTTCTCAGCATATTCGGATTGGTTCAATGCATGATTCCTTTCTTTCAAACATTTTGTTGCTTCTCCTAGATTTGTGATTTCGTAATCTGCAGATATCTGACTCTTCGTGTCATCGATTAATGTCACACAACTCCTATCATCAAAGAATCGTCCACAAATATTGTCAAAATCACGAATTTTTCTTCTATCCTTTTAATGTAGACATTGCAGTCAGGTTGTGTCGGACAGAAGTCCAGAGACTTTAGAAGACTATGGAGCTTTTTATACCAAGCTCGTGAGGACTGTTTCAGAACGTAGATACACCTGTATAACTGACAGGGATAATATGGATTATTCGGGTCTTTGTAACCTTCAGGCTGCTCCATGAAAATTTCTTCATCCAAGTCTCAGTGTTGGAAGGTTGTTTTGACATCGATTTGATGTATCTCCAAATTATATTTTGAGCAAGGAGTAATCGAATGCTTGACATTTTGACCATCGAGGAGTATGTATCGAAATAGTTGATACCATATTTCTGAGTGTAGCCTTTTGTGACAAGTCGAGCCTTGTATCTTCCGACACTGCCATATGATCTCAGCGTCTTCTTATACACCCATTTGCAGTCGACTTTCTTCTTTCCTTTGGGTAGTGGTTCAAGTGTCCATGCTTGATTTTGTTTCATTGATTCGATTTCTTCTGACATGGCCTGTCTCCAAAGTTTGCCCTCAGGATTCTGGATTGTTTCTAGATATGTCGTTGGTTCCTCGGTTAAACCATAGAATTCAAAGTCTGTGACTACACTCAACTGAAGGCTATCGACGAGTCTGACGGGAGGTCTTCAAATTCATGGCCATTTGATTGGTTGGATTGTAGAGTTGATAGATATTTGAGCCGTTCGAATATCCAACCATGACAGTTTGTTCCGACTTTTCATCTAGTTTGCTTCTTTTCTCTTTTGGTATGTGCATGTATGTTGCACATCCGAACACTCTTACATACGATAGATCGGGCTTCTCACCTGTCCACATTTCGTACGGCGTCTTGCTCTCCACTGTTTTCGTTATCGATCAGTTTTGTAAATGAACTGCAGCTGCGATTGCCTCCAGCCCAAAACTGACTTGGCAATTGTGCCTGAGCCATCATGCACTTTGCTCCTTTGACAAGGGTTCAGTTTCGTCTTTCTGCTATACCATTGTATTGTGGTGTATATGCAGGTGTGAATTGATTTTTGATACCACTTTCTTGGCATAAGCTTGAAAGTTCTTTGCTCGAATATTCGCCTCCATTGTCGGACCTAAGGATTAGCAATTTTTTGGAGGTGTGTCATTCTGCAAATGCTACAAACTTCTTGAATGCATCGAACACTCCTGAGTTCATCTTTAGATAGTATATAGTAGTCATCCTACTGAAATCATCTATGAATGTGAGGAAGTATCTCGATCCCGAAAGGGAGTCGACCTTCATGGGTCCATAGACATATGAATGACCCAATTCTAGGATGTCCTTAGCTCTCTTTCCTTCATGTACAAATGGACTTCGATGTTGCTTACCATTTAGATAGGCTTCGCAGAAGTCTGATTCTAGACTTGTAACTTTAAGACCTGAATCAATCACTATGTCATAATCATGTTGCGTGTAAGTCGTGGATTCTTCATTGACAGCTGTAAACGCATTGTCGTTCTTGTCACCATCTTCAGATGATTTTGCGACATTTGCCTTTTCTCCTTTGTGCTTTCCTTTGGGATTAAACCAGCAATCGTATGCTGAATGCCCCTTTTTCTTGCAATGAGTGCAAGGTATAGTCGGATTAAACCAGCATTTGTTTATGCCCTGACTTGTGACAATGATCACAGGTAGAAGTATCTTTGTTGTTGTTACCCTTCGTTGAAGACTTCATTTGAGTCTTATCAATCTTGGGCTTGTTTTTGTTCTTCTTCTTTCCCCTTGCAAAAAGGGCCTTCTCCTGCTCTCCATTTGTTTCTCCTTCATCTCTCATCAATCTTTCGTCCACTACGAGATTGACTGCTCTTTCGAATGTCATCTCTGCTAAACTCAAGATGAGCATTCTCAGTGGCTGATAAGATGATGGTAATGATTTCATAAAGTACATCAGTTGTTGGGTTGCTGGGACTTGATGCTCCTATCCTGATGCAGATAGCTGCGTGAAGATCGTCTTGATCTTTTCTACATGTTGATCCAGCTCGTTTCCATTCCATCGCAAGCTTTGTAGCTGATTGTGGAGGTGCAGGACTGATGCAGCTGTCCTCTGCTTGAGCTTTGGGAAAATTTTGCTTGAGCTTTTCCCACGCTTCATGGCTACGTTGGTAGTCTTCAATCTGCATGAGGATGTCGTCGTTTGTGGAGGATAAAATGATCGCCATTGCGCACTCATCCTTCCTTACCCATTCCGCCCTCCTTGGATCTCCTTCTGGAGGTTTTGCCTCTTTGAGGTCGAATCCCCTCGCCCTTTAGAAGTGTCTTTATCTTGAACTTCCATATGCGGTAGTTTGCGCCATCAAGGTTGATCGTGATCTTTGCCTGAATTGTAGTAGCCATATTGTATCTAATGAACCTGCTCTGATACCATGTTGAGGAGTTGATATGTGTCGGAAAAAGGTTAGTTGAGTTCATTATTTCCAACGGAGTTGTTATGGACATATGTCCATATGATGGCCATTACATGCATTCACTAATACATTACCATAGTGGCATCATTTACTTTTACATTTCTTTCAATAGTCGCATGGTATTTGATGTTATTTTTAGTGGACGCGCACTTTTTATGTCAAGCCTCTGGACACTATTTTACATTGTTCCTAATTTGGACCCTAATAATTGAATTTTCCCTCCAAGTTAATTGAAGGGAGGTAGCTTTTGCTTAGTATGAATAGCCACCAAGGCTATTCGTTTGTCAGCTTATGATTTTGGAGTCTTCTTTTGTTATTGCTCAATTAGGGCTTTGGCTTGGATTTCTATTATTTTGTAGATAGGGATCCTTCATGAGCTACCTCATCGTGTCTACTGTGAATGCTTTTTCATGCTATATCTGATTTGAGTCCTTAACTTGATAACATAGCACTTTCTTGCCTTGGTGGGTGGGAGTGCTACTTTTCCTTGACACTTGGCAGATTTTCATTTTTCTTTGGCACATCTCTAGCAGACAATTAGTGACAGTTCTTTTGGTAAGCATGGCGGCCCAAATATTCTTTTTGGCAGATCTTCATTTCTGGCATCTGTTTTAGCCGACCGCTATCTTTTTTGGCTGCTTTCTTGGCAGATTTCCAATGCTTTCTTTAGCCACTCTTAGCCACATTTGGCAATAATTTTTGCCTATTTCTAGCTGATTTTTCAGCACCTATTCCAATAGCCCTCAGCCTACATTTGGTGGCAGTTTCCTAGCCATTTTGGCGGCAGTCCTCACCTACATTTGGTGGCTATTTTAGCAGGTCTTTTTTTCATCGAATATCCATTTCTTTTGGCTGCTGTTTCTGCTGTCAGTTTTTGCAGATCTCTAATGCTTTCCAAATACATTTGCTCTTCCTATTTCTTTTTGTGTTGCATTTGGGCAGCCTATCTTGGTCTTTTAGCATTTTGCATAGAGCTTATGTTAGTGGTGACAATTGTTGTCCTCTCCCTCAGGCTTAAAAACCCGTTCCGACCTATTATGGTAAGAATGTACAGTACGTTCCGGAACATACTGGGTCGGAACGATTAGTTTTCTAATTTAATAAAAATGTGTAATATTTAGCAAATTTCCTTTGTATAATAAATACGTATTTTATTTATTTATTTTCAATGCCACGTTCCGAAACGGAACATGTTCTGGAACGCATTCCAGAATGCGTTCTGTTCCGGAACGGGCAACTAAGCCCTCAGGGTTTGTGCTTTATCCTTGTTCTCCCATCGTGGCCCGTGGTTTTGCATCTTCTTCTCAATCCAAATGGGACTCCTTAGCCTTCTGGTACGGATATCCTTATTCAACAGGTTCAACGTACGTGTCAGCCGCTTGAGGGTTTTGGGGTTCACTTTGATCAGTTGGAATCCCGACTTGATCAACTTGAGATCTGTGTTGTTACCCTCCAGTATCTATGTCTACTATTATTCTTGAGGCTTCTCTTGCTCTTTCATGACGAAGTCCAGCTTTTTGTTTATGCACTGTTGATGGAAATGAGTTAGAGAATTGGGTCACTAAGCTTGAGACCTATCTTCTCTCTTTCCTAAGTTTGATATTCAGCGTATCCAGCTTGTCACTTTACATCTTGATGGTTGAACCACTTCTTGGTGGCGTGTTCATTGCCAGATCCTTCTTAAGAGGCTTTATATAGTTGGCTTGCTTTTTGCTGAGATTTACGTTGCACTATCATTGATCCTCCTCAGTGGCTTGTACGGAAATGCTATATTTTTGAAAGTTACTAGTAAATTGAGCACATACTCGACTTTCTTCCTGGAGCTTTCTGATCTCTTTCCTGATCTCCAGCAAGATGAGCTCAACTCCCACTTCATTGGTAATTTGTGTGATCCTTTACGGTATGATGTTTCTCTTTTTTCACCTCATTCCTTGTCACATGCTACGTCCTTAGAATCTACTCTGTAGCATAAGTACCTTGAGCAGTTTTCACAGTTTCTCGTCCTAGTAGATCACCTATCACGAGACTTGTTGGTGCTTCCTCTTCAGGTCCTAGTGCTCCTAGTCCTCATGCTTGCTCTGAGTAGTTGGATTTTTGTGGATTTGTTATAATCTAGAAGCCCAAAATTTCAAGATACATTAGTAATATCTAGTGCTATACCACCACACATGGCTTTTGGGCTTGATAAAAACTAGTTGAACTATAACACCTCCTAATGATGGATCCAAATTGAAAAGGAGATTTTTAATCAAATCTTCCGGGCTAACTGCAGGTATTTGATGATTTGCTGACAGCTTTCACAAGAGTCATCTTCAACCCTGAGCTAGTCATGCAACAGAAAAGCGTGGTTCCATTCATGCTACTTATACCAAGGTTTGGCACCCAATGATGCTGCTTGGCTGTGCTATATATTTTTTAAGTAAGCTGCAGCTTTGGAACTCCTACATATATGTATGGGTATGAGATTTGAATTTGAATACGTGATTTTTCAGTATCATATGCATGATTAACAACTATGGAAAATACTTTCAGGTTGCAAGAACCTGCAAAGAGCCACCTTTGCAGTTCACTAATACCAAAGGTAATTTCTTTAGGTGGAAAAACTTAATCATTGCATCCATTCAAACCTACTGTGCAGAAAGGCCTCATTTTGAATGCTGTATGGAACATAATTTTTGTTACTAGTTTACACAAAAGTATTAAAAAGAAATCACTTTTTTTGAACTCCTTTTGTAATATGAAATGCGTTTGTTTTACAGTGAATCTGTTTTGTACATACAAAAGAGATCATACTTAGTTCAAAGTATCTCCAATTGCATCTTAGAATTAAGTTCTAGTGTGTTGACAGATGTGCAGCTAACTTATGGGTATACATTTTGAAGGTTCTTAAACACTTAACTGTGAAACGACCTGTGGAAGCAAGCCGTATGGACTTTTTCGCACAAGCAGAAGCCTTTGCAGCTCTTGTCAATCTACAGTTTATCCCAGTTACAGGTACAAAGTGGGTAAATGTGGATGCTTTCAAGGCTACACTATCTCTCATCATCTTAGTAGAAAGTCGTATTATAGTTTGTGGGTTCCATCTATATCATGTATGCAACTATTACTACAGTTGCTGAAAGAGTAGATAGGCATAGTCAATTGCAATGTCTAATGTCTGTGGCTATGATGACATGGCATGTAGGAGCTGTTTCAACAATCATTACCTTGCTTCGCAAACCTGAAAATAGATCTGCTGCTATAACCATGCTTGGCAAGACTGTGGAGCTCTGCTTGCAGCAGGTTCTTTAAAACTTATCCTCGTGGCATGTCTTTTTTGTTCATTGCTTTTTGTAGTCAATTGTTTGATCTTATTGAAGCGTGAGCATGATATGGGGTGCAATGTTGCCACTCTATCTCTCAATATTGCTGCTTCCTTTGCTACATCTGCCACAAGGTCTGCATTTCCTCGTTTCCATTTGTCAGTAGACCTATATAACATATTTCTGAAGACCATCTAAGGCAGTGTTATCCAGCTTTTTTCTACTTGATATTTGATTTGTGGGTACTCAACGTAGTGTCCAACATGACATTTGGACCTCAAGTTATGTCCCTGTTTTCAACAGCTTTTTAATTTATATGAAGTTATGATCTATCTAAAGAGCAAAAAGCTTTTCGGTGAGTCAATTGCAAGCTAATAACTATACACCTGACATGCTTTGGTTGGAGAGTTTAATAGAGTCCCTTTGGCATAATCTTTCTAGGTATCCCAGTTTTAGCCTCATGGAATGCACTTGAAATTGCACTCTTAGGTGGTCAAAATTGGTGTTGACTTGGGTGTTCGTGTTTTGTGGATCATTTCTCCAGCTGGAAAATTGAAGGCTGCAGCGATCCATCTGGCTATCTTCTGAAACCTATGATACAAAATCCTCACTCATAGGTTATATCAACCTACCAAAGTGAGCGGATAGTGCTGGGTATGCTTGTTTGAAAGGTTTATGTAGGAGGAACACCACACCTGGATATTCTTAATGTTTAACAACATGGGAGAGAGGTTTCATTGTTCTTTCATAATTCTTGTGAATGCCTAGGAAGCCAAGTTATTTACAAAGATCAACCATTTATGCTCTTTGTCACCCAAGTGTTAAATCTTGGATGCGCAATTTGTCATGTGCCAAACCCAATCAAATAGTAATAATAATGAAATTAAAACCACAATCAAGAGAAGTACATACGATTCATGTTGATATAGCCATAAAATACAAGAGGTCACACATAGAACTACATGAAATCAGCATTAGAATTAAAGAGTGGAAGCAAATCAATACAAAAGGGAGATGGATTTCATGTGGATTGGGCACATGAGATCTAGCAAGCTCAATTCCCAAGGCTTTCATCACAAAGAGAAAGCTTAGTTCTCTCCTTTGCAAATAAGCCAAAAGATACCAAAAGTGATGTCTCTTGCCTACTTATATGGCCAAAGAAGAGGTTGATAAAGCACCATATTGCCTTTTTTGGCAATAAAATCCTGCATAGAATAGACAAAAGATATCACCACAATATCCTCTTTCATCTGCTTCTTCGACATCATGCCACTTTGATGATTCATCCAATTCCCTTGGATTCATGTTCTTTCCATGTATTTGGCTCTTTTGACTTGAAAATTATTTCTTGTCATTGAATGACCACTTTGCTATTCAATCCAAATGCTTCTATAATAACTATCAGTTTGGCATTTGGGATATTAACATCTCACATGGAAAAATTATCAACGTGATCAAAATCCAATATAGAAATCATTGATTTTGAGTTGATCATCGTTCGAAATGGAAAACAACATTCTGAATGAGCATTCATTTCTAAGAGACTGGAGTAGAGGAGATGTTTGCAAAGAATAATGATATCTTTCTCACTCAACATTCCTCCATAGAATCTTTCATAAGATGCAAAGTCACATTCAGAATAACGCTATTTCCAATGTTTTGAACTACAAACTAGCAGCTTTCAAATATAGGATCTTTAAGTACTTGTCCTATCTCGGTGCTAGGACATTTCCTAGCTTGTACATTATTAGTTTCCTCACATTCCATAATACAACTTGTATTGAATGTAAAACAGTCATACATGTCAACTTCTCCACTGATTGTTAATTCCAGTTTGCACAAAGTCTTGGACAATATCGACAAATCTTTTATTTGTCTGTGATATTGTAGTTCTGATCTAAGGAAAACATAGTCCTCGAGTAATTTGTCTCCTCTGGACAATTTCATTTTTTGAACTGGTCTTGAAATCACTCTTTTGGAATGCAATTTCTAGAATAAGCATATTGTCTTCAGAAATTTTCACATTGATTCCATTTTCCTCTGTTGATCTTTGGCGTCCTTGCATTCTCGCTCTATTCTATCTTGGGATTTCTTTGCTCCAAGTTGGAAAGTGCATTGGTGTTGCAAGTCCTATGAACACTTTGTAGCACTGCATGAATGTCGGGCCATTTCTTGTGGATTTGATAGGAGAGCAAGAGTTGCTAACGTAGTTGGTTGATACATTCGTTGAACAAGTTTTTCCAGTTCTTCTGTCAAAGATCCATCATTTGACTTGAGTCGCTTGAATTATCAACCTCATTTGCTCTTCTACACTCTTGGTGCGGCGTTGTTGACAATTGACTTGACTTTGCAAGCACAATTGCTCCTTTTTCTTCGAATTTCCTTCAACAATTCCTCCTACTTGATCTTGAACTTCTTCGTCACTTTAAAGTAGCTTAAATGACATCCTTTCTGATGATTTTTCTCCTTCAACACTTTGCATTTCTGATTCATCCTTTGATGATGCTGATGAAGAGTCATCGGAATCACTTGACTCACCATTCTTCCACTTTTCAGAATTAGAAGTATTCCCCAAATGAACTATTTAGCATTATCCTTTACTTGGGCAGTCAGATGAATGTTTGTTGGCTCACATTTGGTATTGCAGATTGTTGGCTTGTATCACTAAACTATTTCACTATCCGTTCCCATTTTTCCTTCTAAAGTTTGTCTTCACATTGGATAGCCAATTGCATCAAATATTCTAGTGAGATGTTGGCATGGATGTGACTACAATAATCTTGAGCTTCGGTTTGAGTTGATCAGATAGTAATGGACATAAGATGGCTCATTCAACAAATAGATTGGATTTAGCACCTTCATGCTCATATTGTACCAAGAAATTGAATCACTTTGTTTCAAAGAACACCATTTCCTGAACTATCTTGACCAAGGATTCTAGTGCATTCTCTTTCAAAGTGACTCCAATCCTAGTCTATGGAATCTTGTACACGTTGCCACCAATATCTAATAGATTCCATAAAGTACGATGTCACAAAAGTAACTTTGACAGCATACATAATAGTCCATGAAACTCAACCATTCACTTATTTCCATTCATTGGTTTTTTCAAACGTAGGGATAGTCAAAATACTCTGTAGTTCCTTATTTATGATTAGTGCACAACATATTACTTGTTGTAGACAGTACCCAACATGATATGGATTGTCTTCCATGATTGCTCATAATTGAGGCTCAAATCCATGCATGTAGCACACCACATTAGTCTTCTCGATTGGAAATTGAAAACATTCAGCTATTTTTTGAACTACATATTATATTCTTCAATGATACATGTTTTTCGAATGAAGTACCATCTGTGAAATAATTCTCGTCAAGAGGCTTCAATAGTCTTTTGTCGGAATGGTAACCAACAATTTCTCGAACTTGCGAATGTTTCATATTCCATCCAGTATTGCCAATACCATAGTGGCTATTACATTTATCACCAAGAGAGTTATTAATACTTCTATACAAATCAATGCATTGGATAGAAGATGATGATTTCTCTTGTTGCGGAACTGAATTCAAGTACTGCAAAGAGTGTTGGCTATGTGGATCATAATGATGTTTCGATCAATGCAAATCTAGCTCATCATCACTATCACTACTATAACACCACCAGGTTATGTTGATTCATTTGGTAAACTTGTTGATCATCATAATTATCAAAATGCTTTTCACGTTGTTCCATGTAGTCTCCATATGACATGTTATCTGCACTGATTGGATTCACCATCACTGTGTGATACCGATCTTCATAGTCACAATTAGATTGATTTTTATTTAGAATCACTATCATATTCATGGTCAGAATTAGGATTAGACTCCATTTTGCGAATCAAAGGGAATCAAGCTTTGGAGTCTATGGATTCTGTGGGCTAAAGGTCCACCAAGTGGAATACAAAGGATAGAAGAAATAGTGTTTTTAGAGCAATAAGAAAAGTCCAATGTAGAAGGAAATCAACTCTTAAGAAGCTTTGTAAGCTTTATAGGCTTTGTAAGCTCTCCACCCACTTGAACTCAAAGTTAATATGATGAGTGAAAATATGCTCAATAAGAATTCAATATCAATGAATAGTGATTTTAAGATACTTGAATGAACATTGTATAAATGTAATATAGCATCAATGTTATTCCCAAGCTGTAGATCATATCAAAGGGAGCAATTGTGCTTTTTACAACATTCAAATCCGAGTTCAATTAGAGACGTTATAGAGGTTTGACGGTGATAAGGAAATCAAAAGGGAACTAACTTAGAAAAAGGAGGCACTTAAAAATTAATAATAAAAAATTAAGTAATGATGACAGACATATTGATCACGATATTTAGCTCATCAAACTGAGCACTTTTGGTTTTTATAGTACTGGAGTCCGATATCAAATAAAAGAGTTATGAAGCTTTAGAGATGATAAAAAAAATTCAAAATGCAACTAACTTAAGGAAGTGGGGTTTAAGAAAAAAATTTAAAACTAAATTTGATAAACTTTGACACAGTCTTAAGTATCCTTTGAGAATACAAATTGTTTGCAAAAGTCACCAAATGTGAATTCACTCGCGATGAGGTGGAATACTTGGGACACATTGTGTCACATGAAGGAATCAAGGTGCATGAAAAGAAGGTTGTAGTAATCAAGGACTGGAAAGAACTAGAAATCACCCAGCAATGTCAGAGAATTAAGAGGATTTCTAGGTCAGCATCCTCTTATAAAATGTTCATTCAGAACTTTTCAAAAGTTGCAACACTGTTTACTCATCTCTTGAGGAAAGATAAATTTGAATGGAATGAAGAGACTCAAATGTCTTTCGAAGCCCTAAAGGATTTGTTGGTAACGGCTCCCTTACTGGTGCAACCTAATTTCAATTTACCTTTCATGGTTACAGTGGACGCCAGTGGTTCAGGATTAGGAGCTACTTTGAGTCAAGTAGATGGAGTCATTCCCTACGAAAGTAGGAAACTTATTGATTCATAAGCATCATATCCTACTCATGATTAAGTTTATTGTTACAGTCATCTTCAAGTGTTGGACATAGTGGAATGTTGAAGAAATATCAAACAATCAAGAAGCTATTTAAATGGGATGGTATGAAGAAGACAGTATATACATATGTGCAAGATGTCAAGTGAATAAGGTGGAACATGTCAAGCAACCAGGTTTATTGCACCCACTATCCATTCCTATACAATGTTGGACAAAAGTATTAGTATGGATTTTATACCTTCCTTGCCTTCAACATCTGGGGGTTATGATGGTATCTATGTGGTAGTGGATAAGGCTTACAAAGTATGCACATTTCTTACCTTATAAAACTATTGACAATGCAGCTCAAATAGCCCAAATATTTTTGAAGAACGTCTTCAAATTACATGGAATACCAAAGGAGATAGTAAGTGATAGAGATGGAAAATTCATTTCCAAATTTTGGAAGATCTTACTGGAGAAGTGAGGCACTAAACTGTGTTTAAGTACATCATTTCATCCATAAATTGATGGACAAATGGAAAGGGTTAATCAGTATGAAGTCACAATTGATCTAGAGCTCAGCTATGAAAGCATCACATAAGCAAGACTTAACCCTAGAAAGCAGGAAAGAGAGAGATTAAGGAGACTAAAGAGAGAGATCAATATCATCAACTGAATAGAAATTGACACAGATTCCTTTCTTATAGCCCAAAGGAAGCCCTAAAAGGAAGCTTTCAGTGGAAAGGGCTCAACTGGGAGGGATAATAGTGCGCCCTCCAAGAAGGCCCCCACTCTCCAGTAATATGTCCAAATAATTGAAGAAGATATCATTCACAATTCACTAACCTTTGATGAGTGGCTCTCTTCCTTTGGGAGGTTTTTAACAATTGGTAGTGTTCACTCAAAAAATTTGACATTGGAAAGGTACAAACTTATAGATAAACCACTTTGCGAAAATCACAAAATTACAAGCGAAGTGGTGATCGAACCCACCACAACTACAAACCAAACCAAGCGTTTTGACGATTGGCTACATTGGTGTCAACTTAGCACATAGATTACCAAGATAGTTCTAAAAGAATGTCTTTCATCGAATCCACATTCTTGTAGCATGGGGATTCTCACCCTTATTTTTAATTGGAAAATTTGTGTATCTTTTTAACTTTGTTAAATGAAGATATAGCTTTACTTCCTTCTTGTTAAGAATACTTATTGTTCTTCCATGAGAAGCTAGTATGCACTTGCATGCCTCTCCACATATGTATTTTCTCTCCCTTTCTTATCAAAACCATATTTCCTTGTATTATCCTTCTCTTGCCAGTAATATTGATTTGCTAAAGTGATTATTGGTCATGAGGTAATTTGCATCACATGATCTCATGGAACTAGAAATGTTCATTCTCCACAACTTAAAGCTCTATTAATCAAAAGGAAATTGGCATACTTCTCTTAAAATAGTTGGTAATTTTCTGAATTATGTTAAAATCAAATTCTATGTAAGGTTAATTGTTGAATAAGGCTGATATTGGTGCTTAAGCTTCACTTGAAAATAGTTTAACATTAGTTCCTTTGCTGCATGTAGTTAAATGACAAGTGTGATCCAGCTATTCTAGCAGAGCTTCGATCCGAACTACATAGTGTCACAGAAGATGTTTTCAAGTAAGTGAAGCCTTTTTGCAATACAAACTTTCATGCATCACACGACTCCACCTTGATTTTAATTGATTGTCATTCGTAAAAACAATAAGGTAAGCTCATTGAAATCTCTCGTTTGAATACATAGAGAGATTATTAGGGTTTAAACATTTGTGAGTATGCTCAAATATATTGTTCTATGAGTTATGCTAAACAATAAGCTTGAAAAAGTGATCTAAGTGTGTTGTTTCATTAGAGAGATACTATATAGTCTCCGCTGGATTTTGATGTGAAAGGAACGCATGAATAAAGCATGCTTTGTTTTCTGAATAGTGTTCCTTATATTGAGCCTAGATTATGGTGATTTTAGGCACTTCTTGGCATGTGTGCTACCTTTACATTTTCATTGTCTAATTTAAAATGACACTAGACGGTTTATAGTCATGGCTGAGGGCTAGCTTGTAAGAAGCTGGAGAAACAAGTTGACTATCTAGCTATGTTGGGGCATGAGGGTGGTTTTCAGTTGATACATGCAACTTACATCTCGGATTATTTCCGTACTACTTATTTGTCATTTCATCATATGATAAAGTTTTGATTGTTACTCTACTAGCGCATTCACTACAACACTTTTTTTTTTACGTACTCATATGCATATCTCAATTGTGAAATGCTCCAACACGTAAGATTGTTCTTTGCATATAAATAGCTAGTCAAGTCATCATTTGGATGTTTGTGTAAGTAAGCAATCGTACAGATTGCTTAGTGTAGTCGACCATACAAATTGTACGAATAGATGACTATAGCAGTATAGTGTTCATCACCAACTTCTTGTACTATAGTTTATTAGAGTAGATTTAGGGACTATGTACTTAATGGGATAATTGATTGATCAAAAGGATTGGTCGTTTAGATTTATTTTGGGTTTGTCGGTGACCACCTCAGGGACCACAATAGCTACTTTGATGGTTGAGTTAACCACAAAATTTGTTGAGTTAATGCCTTTCAGGGGGGAAAAGCCATTTGTATTAGTCAAAATTGAGTTATTTACATGTGGGAGAACATGATTCTCTCGCGCTTATCTCATTTCATGCTTATACATGAGTTCTCTTGGGTTCATCTATCCATTGGTGCACAATAGTGATGATATCTTGCAATCTTGTGTGTAGAATGCAATTTATTTTATGGATTGGATCCTGTGAAATATAGTACCTTACTGTTATTGTACGCAGACTATGCATCATATTTGTTGTTGATGCATTGATTAGACATGCACTAATTGGGAGCCATACTGAACCATCTAAAATCATAACAAACTATACTGAACCATAGCAACTCATAGAAAAGCATCAGAAGGAACTATGCTCATCAAACCATTAGAAGACCTGTGCTCATCACATTGTGTTATGTGGAGGCCTTTTGCAAAACGTCAAAGTTGTGGATATCTAGACCCAAAACGCCCTATGCATCATATCTGGTGCTGATGCACTGATTAGACATGCACTGATTGGGAGCCATACTGAACCATCTAAAATGATAACAAACTGTACTGAACCATAGCAATTTATAGCAAAGCATCAGAGGAACTATGCTCATCAAACCATCAAAAGGCTTGTGCTCATCACACTATCATGAAGAAGCCATACTGACCCATCTAAAGTCATAACAAACTATACTGAACAATAGCAACTCACAACCAGTGAATTTGTCGGAAACCCAGTTTATAGGAAAACCAACAAAGTATAGCATTTCTTTTTGTTTTTAATATTTAGAATGTAAGAGTAAATATCCTCTTTTGCTTGGAATACTTGTCCCATTTGACATTTCCAAGACTAACAAAATTCGTCCACATCTTGGATCATACCATTTACTTATATCATTTATGGTTTCTAATCTTGCAAGTTGACCCACCATTCGGGTATATTCGGTTTTTTGTTTGATGATGTAAAGGGCTTGCTGACCACAATGAATGATGGTAGGTCCCTCTAAGTACTACTTACTAGGCTAGCTAGTGAATTTTTACCATGGTTGACAAGATGTAAGGAATATTCCAAATAATGTTCATTTGTTCCAATTAATATTTGGGTGCCATTTCTGCCTTTTTGTTCAAATTTGTTGCTTGAATTTTACATTGTATCTATTTTAAGCTTCCCTTCATGCCTCCAAAAGAAATATTTTCCTTAAAAGTACCTTTATGTTCCTACACGCCACTATTAAAGAAAATGAGCAAACAATGTCACCTTATGGCTATTCAAACTTGAAGTTTTTGTCTCAAACTCAAAAAAGCTTGTATGATGGTTGTTGTAGAATGCCTTACTTTGGGATTTTACATAGGTATGATGTTAACTATATTGAGGAAAGTATGGGATGGAGTTTGCAAATACAATCGTGTGCAAAAATGGCTCGTATGGGGCTAGCGACAATACAATCTCAAGGCGATTGCAATCAAAAGGGACGAGTTGACCCTTTATTGATGTTCGAAGGTAGTTATTACTCCCCATACTATGTGATTGAAGTACAAATTACGGCCTATCTTCTACTAAATGTTTTGCCGATCTCAATCTTGAAGTATAAAGGGTAAAAAAAAAAAAATACCCATGCTTTATTAGCTTTTTGTTTTGTTGTTATAACATATGATTTCTAGCATGTTGTGAAAAGTCATTTTGGGACAACTCATGTTGGGAATTTAGCGGAGCATATTTTTGTAATAACATCAAAGAGCTGTGTGAGAAAATTGATGTGACATACATTGATGATGGTGAGTGCAGGGCTTTATGCAACAGATTCATACCATGGTCATCAGAATACAATATTTGCCTTGTCATTTGGTATGCCTTCTCATACACTACTGTATGAAACATGTTTTGTGAGGGAATCATGCATTTTTATGTTTTTTTCATTTTCTTGTAGATGTTAAGCTACAATGGTTAGATAGTTACAATTGTAATCATGGATTGTAATATCAGTTAAAGCATGATGACTATTAATGACCTGCAATTTGTTTCCTTCTCAAATGATGCAATTCTTTCCTCACCAATTCTTCAACAATCTTTGTCCATAAGGATGTTCTACATTTGGAATCCCAAATACTATAATTGATGCCATCTGGCTTGCTAGCTTCAGGCAATACAGATTCAGTTAGACTAGACATGTCTACTTTCTTGGAGAGAGAAAATACATTACAAAGGGTTTTAGCTCAAGCTAGGGTGAAAGATAAATATTGCAATTAAGAGAGCTATATAGCTTTGTAGGACTTTAAGAGAGTTTTCTAGCCATGCTAGTAGCTTTGATAGAACATTCTCCTCTTAGAAGTGCGCCCTCTTGGAAGCTTGCTGATTTTTAGAACCGTCTATAACATTGGCCCAAATGGATGGATCTTGATGTAGCCTTCTTCCTTGCTTGATGCTAATTCTATTGATGTGTAATATTATTGGTATTTTCTTCTCCTTTGCAAGATCTCCAAAGTTGACTGCCTCCAAATTGATGTCACCTGAAGTTTCTAAAGGATCAAGTAGAAATCACAATCTTTGGCTCCAAATAGTTTCCTTAGGATGTAAGGAATCTACTATGCCTTGTTTCACTAGAATCTAATAAGAGATGAGAGAGTTCTAAGAAAAAGATGCAATTCGTGGCTAGTGAATTCAAAATGAGAGTGAAAACTGTAAAGTACAGCCAAAGGCCAAGTGCCAGAATCAACTTCTTAAGTTGAGCTGTATGCTGAATTTGTTGCAAAATGCAAGTAGATCAAGTATCATTCATGAGGATACATGAAACACAAAGTAAAGATCACTTTCATTCATCAAAATGGTGATTCATACAAAGAGATAGCTTGCTGGAATTTCTACTACAGCAAGGGATGAACTCAAAAATCAGCTTCTCCTACCTCTCCCACCCCCTCGCTGCCTTCTCCTACCTCTCCCACCGCCTCGCTGGCTCTTCCCACCCACGCTCCTTCTCTCCCTTTCACCTCCTCGCTGGACACTACTGGAGCTATGCAGCAGTACGTAGTCAGCCCCCTGCCCTCTTCTCTGCCTGCTGAGGCAGCGCTGGCTGCCCATCAGGCAGTCAGCCCCACACCCGCGCCCCCCCCTCCCCCTCTTCTTCGGCCCTCTACTCCCTCCTTGTTCTCCTGCTCCCTCTCATTTCCTAAAGAAGCCTACTCCCCTACGAAGGCATTTGAACAGTACCTTCTTTCTTGCATGGAGCAGATTACATTGGAATTTAGCTATCAAAGGATTGAAATGGGTCAAATGAAAACCACAATACAAGCTACGGCAATCGAGAAGCAAACTATGATTGTCCGGATCATCTCTTTGGAAGAGGCCTTGAGCAGAAAAGAAGAACTAGCTAGCATCACCAACACAAAGATCCAAGAATTGGAGGAACGGATTGAGCAACATAAGGCGGAGACCAAAACATGGGCCTCTCTATTCAAAGAAGACGACAAAGAAGGTACACATACCTTTAATAGCGTCATCTCAGCCACCATATCCGAAGAAGAAATGCTGAAGTATAAGAAGTCTATGAATGTTCGGGTGCGACGAATTGAAGATACTAAAATAAGGCTCCAAGTACGAAAGCAACCAGTTTTCTCACAGATACACTTTCCCGCCATCACAACGGAATGGAAAGAGCGTGGAGAATTAAAAGAGATCCATCCATACTCATCATACGGTTCATGGGAATAGAGGAGCGGCAAGCTGTCCTTAGGCTAGGGCTAGGCTGAGAGGTACCCTTGTCTTCATGGATGATGATCTCACACCGATGCAAGTTGCCGAAAGGAGAAAGGTTTTCAGCGAAGCCAAAGCATTGGGCAAAAGGGTGGTTTATCGGGATGGTAAGGCCCGATAAATTGACCCTCAGAAATCTGAGCCTTAGGTATTTGGGCCCCCAGACTTAGGAGCGATTCGGGGGCCCTCACAAAACCATTGCGGTTGAGTTTATGGAACTGCAATGGTATCCATTCTTCAGCTACAATAGGAGATTTTAGAGATTTTTGTGTCACAAGGGATATCCTTATACTTACAAAGACACATGAGAGTCCCGAGAGAGGAATTCCTTGCATTGAGGGATTTTGCTGGCTTTCTACTTGCCGGGGGACGACGAGGGCACTGACTGGTCGCGGTTTAGGTGGTGTTGCTTGCTTATTTTGAGACTCTCTCCAGCCGTGGGTCGAGCTACTATACACTGACGAGCAGGCTCGCTATATTTGGATCAGGTTGAACCACAGGTTGATGGAGTTAGATCGTGACATATTCATGGCTATTTGTTATTTCCCACTAGAGACATTAGCTTTCACCTCAGAGGAGTCACCTTTCATGGATATTTCATCGGACATTATCAAATATGAGGATCGAGGATATATTCTTCTAGCGGGGAACTTCAATGCCAGGACTGGGTCTAGGCAAACGGAGTTTCACAAAGCAACAAATGATCCACAACGGATACATGCACTTGATTTGGATGATCTTGGTCTTATACGGCGATCAGCGGATGCAGTGGGTCCAGTTACATCATATGGGGAGCAAATGCTTCTGTTGGGCGAGGCTCATGGATTGGCCATTTATAATGGCCTTCTTTAGCTACCAGGCTTTGGTGACTACACGTGCTTCCCACATAGTGGAGGACATAGCGTCGTCGACTATTTCATGGGTTCACCGTCTCTCCTTCACTCCATTTCATCCTTCTCTATATACCGCACCACTCTTTGTGATCATTCATATCTTTCACTCTCTGTCGGTCATCTAGTTACAAACCAAGATTCACTATCTATGCTAGAAAGCAGGACTTAAGCTAGAAAGCAAGAAGAGAGAATGCTTAAGGGGGCTAAAGAGGAGCAATCATCATCAATTGAATAAAGGAATACAATGTTTCCCTACATATACCCTCTCTCTGAATCAAATAGAGGATTCAAAAAAGGGAGGGAATAGGATTTGGAGAGAAAATAGTGCGCCTTCCCAATAGGAGGACCCCCACTCCAAATCAACGTGACCAAGTCCTAAAAATATGATCAAATAGGGCCTAAGGCCAGTATATGAATAAAAAGGGTCCTTAGGCCTACTTATGCATAATAACGAATAAAAGAATGGACGCGGCGAATGTAATGAGCCAAGTCCATAACTCTTCCCTGCAGAAAAAAAAAGCCCTCCACCAGCTAGCAAGCATAATGACTATCTAAAACAATAATGTAAGCATGCTAAATACTGAAAAATCACGAACTAATGGAAATACTGATGGAGAGGACATAACTCGTCACAACTGATACCCCAAAAGTATCATAACTGTGTAAAGCAAGTACTAAGAAAATACTACAACAAAACAAAAAATGAGAATAGTCATAGCTAGCCGAATCATGAAGTAGAGGGAACATCTGCAATGACATCTGTAGCCTCTTTAGATGTCCAGCCTACTATGAGATTCGGGGGAGATACTACTGCTTGTTCAGGGAGCACCCAGTCACACTTTCTACCCTGATATCCTATGAGGACCCTAGATGTGTCGCACTAATGACTTGGGAGATGTCAGACTTGAGGAGGAGGAGACTAGATATTGATACACATTCCTTGACATAGTTGAGCATCAGTGAGTGCATATCCCACCGGAGACAGAGAGCTGAGGTACCTATAGGCTCTGATTCAAATGGAGAGGTCGAGATTCCAGATTCCTTCATACATCGGCAGCAGAGACAGTGTCGACGGACAGAGAGACAGCCAGCTACTAGGCCACAGCCCAGAGCGCCATGCCAGCAGAGATGACACCAACAGCCTACCCAGCGGCAGAGATCCATGGCACATTTAGTGAAACCTTCACATCAGGCCATCCACCATTTCTTCCATGCTGATGGGCATCATGATATACTTTTCCAGGCTGTTGGACTTTATGCATTGTACTTGCAGTTATCGTTTTTGTAGATGATTGAGCTTTAAGCTCCTATGTGCACACTTAACATGTACCTTTTCTTAGCCCTATGTACCTTAGGGTATTCAAGGACATTAATCTAATCTCTCTCTCTCTCTCTCTCTCTCTCTCACTCAAAATATGTTCGTCTCTACTCCTTTTATTCTCTTCCTTTGTTGTGGTTTTATGACACATGGAGGACATGTGTCAACATCCATGGTGTAGGCCCTTCTCCCTATGACACATGTTGTGCTAGTGTCTCTAATGCAAGTGGTGACACGTTTCTTTGTGCATGTGCAAGGGGTGAAAGACCAGTTATTCTCTTTGATGGGGCTTAGGCTTTGTCCCAACCTTCTGTACTTGCAAGTGCAGGTCCGTACAGCTCTTTGTTTGGGACAATTTTGATAAATAATGTCTTAGATATGAGGAAGGCCGAAATTGCTCTTATTAGCACTATTCCTTCAAAGTGAAGTAAACTGCCTTTCAAAATTGCTTTCATTAGTTGGGTCCCTTCATGTCCTTAACTTTTTTAATGAAGTTGAAGTGGCTTTCAAATTCCTTCAAGGAAGCTTCACAAGTCCTTTTACAGCGGTACTTTTTTTTGAAGTGAATGGATATTTCAAAGGTTAATACTTCATAAAAAAAATGAAGTAATTCCCATTAAGAGGAAAGGTCATGCCTCTTGAGGTCATGCTCCATCACTCTATTTTGAAAAATGGATTTTCAAAGCTTTTCAAGCTTTTGGCAATGGTAGAAACCTTAGGTCCTTCTTGGAGAAAAATTGCTCCACCTACCCAAGCTTATGTTGATGCACAAGCTTCAAACCAAGCTTTTATTGTACATGACCCCCCCTTCTTGTAGTTCTGATACCATGTAAAATTCTAGGATCATAAGTTGTGTCAACAATCAATCGATGATAGATGCATAGTGAGCAATCACCATAAACATTGCACAAGAGCTCTCATAAGCTAGAAGACACATATTGAAATTCCTGGGGCAACTCCAGCATTGTGTGTTATGGGATAGGTGTCTTGAGACTTTGGCCTCAATGCACCCGGTCCACTTATGGCATGCTGGTATTAGCTATACTAACTAAGTAGCTTGAAGAATACCATAAAAGGTTTGAGTAACCTTAATTTAATAACTCTAGAATCTCAACAGATTGGTCCATAATCGAGATGATTAGGGAGTTGATTTTTTCTTAAAGTAAGGTTCAATGTTTGACTGAAACGTGTTTCATCAATGAAACTTTGTTTCGAAAAGTCCATTTCAAACGAATCATTCGAAACGGATTTTAAAATTAGAGCAAAAAAAACCGCGTTTTATTCAGTGAAATTCCGTTTCGAAAAGTCCGTTGCAAACCTTTGCATTTTGTGATATATCTAGCGTCTCATTGAGTCCTTAGTCATCTAAATGTGTTGATTACCAATTGTTATATTGTCATTGTATAGAGCTATAATCACTATGTAGACACTTAAACAAGACTAGGTTTTCGTTTAACAAAAGGCTAGGAATAAAGCAAGCAAAACACAAAAACCCTATCTGGGTGAGGAACTGGTGTGCCTCTTGGTACCAATTAATCATTTCAGAAGTATCAAGGCTGCCCATAGTGATGTCAATTTTCTCAGATTGTGGATCTTCAGAACTGGAAGAGGAATGGGCCGACATTGTCTATATTTGCTGATGGTATACTGAGTGTGAGACTGTATGAGGATAGTGAGGTTATGTTCGGTCGAGAACAAAGCCAATTCTTTCCCATTTAAATGCGTTGTGAGAAGGCTTCTCGAAAAGGTCCACACAAGACATTGGCTAAGGTTTTTCTTTCAAAAGCTCATTGATGGGAATGTTGTGATAGTAGCACCATTGATTATGCCATTGAACAATGAATTAAAATGGGTGGTTGTTAAGAAAGGTCGGTCTGACCAATTTTAAAGATTGTGATCCGAATAAACTAAATTTTCTTAGTATAGATCCAAGTAGTTACGCGATTGGGGCATTCTTCAAAATGGTAGGCCTATTGCCTTGAAAGCAAGAACTGAGTAATGCTTAAGTTAGGCACACTACTTATGAGAAGGAACTTTTTGTTGTGATCGACGATCTTAAGACTTGGAGGCATTATTGGAAAAAGGAAAGAAGGCCGACACAACAAAAACTGCATTCAATAGATGCAAATGTCGGGCTCTTCGGAATGATCCTTCTTCAATGGATGACTACGCCTATGAAATTCGAACCATACTATTGCAACAAGAGTAAGTTTTGATTCTACTTGATTCTAATTTTGAAATCATTATAATCTATGAGATTGATTACGTAGACAAACATAAACAATGTAGAATATTGATCTGCGTAAGTGTTTGATGCTCAAACAAAACTATAAGAGAACGAAATGAGATAACAATTTATCAAAAAAGCATACATTCATTCTGACATAATACTGAACGCAATAAAACAGTAGGATTGTATTCAATAAGTAGCATGTACACATCAGATGAATTATGAGCACAAGACAATAGAGGATGGAACCGTGTACTCGTAAACAATCCTAATATTGATCGTCTCTATCTTAACACTTTCACTAATAAGCAGTGAAATGCTGCTAACAATACTCATTGGCTTGATTGATTTCAAGTGAGAAAATGATCAGCTATCTATACTAGTTAGGAATGCCGCATGGGCTTATCCAAATGACAGTTTACGGCAGTTGTTTAGCCAGGTCACATTGGCACTTAGCCACATTGCGCTGTCACTTATCCAATTAGGTTTCACAGCAGTTACTTGCTAACGATGGTTAGAGCAAGTCGTTAGCTTTAAAACAAGTGGTAACATGTTCTGTTAACATTCGACAAATATTTGATGAGCCTTCAATGGTTGTTGTCGAACCTTGTCGTTGTTGTTATTGATATTGTTGTTGAGTCGTAAGTAGTCGTAAGACGTAAGCCCGTGAGCAAACGTAAAATGCCCATAAAATGTAGTGAGCTCACAAGCAAACGTAAGTGGCCACAAGTAGACGTAAAAGTTCATGACCTCGTAAGAGCCGTAAGAGTACGTGAACCTGCTTTGCGATTCCCACATATTTCTGCAAATTGTGCAATAACTCGAGTAAATCTGCAGCAACTGGATAAATGAATGGGTGTAGATTAGAAATCGGATTAGAGTGATAAGGAAAATACTCCAATAGGCATTACCTCTATGGTAAGAGGTTCATGGTGTGTATTGACCACTAGCTGCTTACGTAGTCTTGTAACCAGCTTCATTTGAGGGTTGAAAGCCTCAGTGAGCCAAACTCATGCAAGTGTTTGACAATGAGATCTATCACATCAAAGAA
>MU834986.1:0-42690 GCA_029204225.1 Diphasiastrum complanatum | reverse complement strand
AAACTGTACTTGCTTCGTGAGTTTAATCTTGTGGTTGATTATAAGCAAAAGTTACAGTTGAAATGAATTATTTCAGACTTTTTACTGTGGTAATTCACTTTATATTTACTATATGTCTCATAACCTTCTTTGTGCCTTAGTAGAATGAGATTTTCAGGGGACTTAAAATTCTAAGGGAGGAAGTAGTGGGGAATTCAGGGATAGTAAGTGTGCACTGAAAATGTATTTTGTAGTTAGGATTTTTTGAAAATCCTTGGGAATAATTGCTCAATATTGAATTTTACTTTTCAAAATATAATTCATTAAGTTGAATTCATAAAAGATATTTTTTACATTTGAGATGTAATTTAGATGCTATAAGGAGAATTTAACACATGAATCACATTGCATTTGTTAGTGGTGACATAAGCTTATCTCTATAGTTAAAGCTATCAAATGAGAGGGATTTTGAAACTTATCACTAATCTAGGTGGGTTATAATGTGATGGTGAACCATGTTAATCCTTTTGCTTAGATCACAAAGTCATGTGTAGATTTGGTATATCCATCTGAAAGGCATGCCAGTCATCCAAATGAATGGATTCTCCAATTTTCAGTAGTGAAAGATATTTTTCTATAGGGATTATAGGATAACTAGTTGGATCAGTGGATCTCTAGAAAATCAGATTTAAGGGGTTAAGAATCTTTTTGGAAGGAAAGCTAGTGGTATGAGACATCAATAATTTCAAAGGGCAGGTTCTAGACCATAAGGGTCTGATTGAAAATGGTAGGCTTTGATAATTATTGAATGTCAATTTAAAACTATTGATCAAATTTTATGGGATATTTTGTGAAATTCTAAGGTTTAATTTGGATCCCCAATGAGTATCTCAACATTTACAAAATCGGAAACCCTTAAACCTATTTCTCACCTTCTTAAACTCTTACTTCTTAATAACTTTCTCACATACAAGACTTCAGATTAATTTATATGACTCTTTCAAGCATGACATTATTCATTTGACAGATTGTTATCATCATGTGAATTATTACTTGTATGAATAGGTGTTGGAATTCTAGTAAATTCCAAGGTGATAGAATCCCTTAAAACTCATATTATCTCTTTTGCATAGTTGGATTTCAGTTGGATGATAGTTATTGTCACTCAAGGTAAAAATGTTTGGAAGAAAAGTCCCAGTTGTAATAGAGTGAATCCTTCGTGTCAGGCACTTATTACTAATTTTTATGGGTTTAGATATTCTCAGATTTCATCTCACCAACTAACTTTTATAGAAAGTTGGTGATTTCTTTAAAAAAGAGGGTGAATTGATTTGATAAATTCTATCGTAGGATCCATTGGTTGCATAGCTTTCAGAAGAAAGCCAGATTATGTATGAAAATTTGAATATTTGAAAGTATTTTGAGACAAATCCAGAGTAAGATACATAATTGGAACTTTTTGAATAAGAGCCTATGGTAGACAAAACTTGAATATCTTGTATTTTTGTTAAGAATCCGGTTTGGAGAATATTTGTCATGTGCCAAATCTAAGCAAATAGCAATTACAATGGAAGTAAAGCTAAGAGCAAGAAAAGTACAAAGCATTCAAGATAGCATATCCATAGAAAGTTAGAAACACAAAGATCTCCATAGAATCACAATAGAAATGAAAAGAAGAGTACAAAACAATGTAAATGAGCATGAATTCATGTAGATATGGCACCTGAGACCTAGCAATGGAGATCCCTATGGCTCACATTCACAAGGAAGCTAGAAGCTCTCACTTGCAAATGAGCCAAAAGATTCCAAAAATGATGTCTCTTGCCTAGTTATAGACAAAGCTCTTACTTAACTTAACTATCTTGAGGAATAGTTAACCCTTGTTAAGTATTATTTAAACTAGATTGGGCCCTTATTGGCCTATTATCCTTTTTAGTTACTTTGAAGGGCCTAAAGAAGGAACCGCCTTGTTCTCAAGTCTAGCTCTTTTTGGGCCTACAAAGCTTACAATGGATATTTTGATGCATTGACAAGCATTGATGTACTAGTAGTACATGACACTCCCCTTACTTAAACATTTTTGTCCTAAAAAATGAAGACGCTTCTTCTGATCAACTATCATCGCCTTGGTTAAGTAGTCAGGATTGATGAGGATGTGTCGTCCACAAAATTATTGCCTCATTACAAATTTAAAGCTGTCGAATTGAATCCATTTTGTTGACTTTAGACTGTAATTCTTGTTCCCATGAAGGAGAAACAATAGTATCAGTAAGAAAAACTGTATATATGCACTATAACCCCACAAAACGAAGTGTGCCTAGGAGATTAAGACCATTAATAACAAATTTCTTTGGTGGATTGTATTGGAGTAAGCAACTGACTTGGGAATATGCACACCCAGTTGGCCGACTACCTACTGCCGATCTATTAAAAAAAAAATTCTAGAAAAAAATAAATTGCATCCGCTGAAATTACAGCTATTTAGAAAATTTTCAAAGTTTATGGACTTTTTCAATTCTCTCGAATTTTCTCGAATTTTTCGAATTTTTCGGAAGTTTTTTGAATTTTTCGAGATTTTCAGGTTTTCCAAAATTTTCAGGGTTTTGAATTTTGCGAGACTTTCGCGAATTTTTTGAGAGCCTCGAATTTTTCGAGACTTTCGTGAATTTTTCGAGAGCCTCGAATTTTTCGATATTTTTGCGAATTTTTTCAGATTTTTAAAATTTTCAAGATTTTCGGGTTTTCGACTCTATTCGCAAATTTTTGAGATTTTCGCGAATTTTTTAAGTATTGTCAAAATTTTTAGTCTCGAATTTTTTGCGATTTTCGCGAATTTTTCGAGTATTGTCAAAATTTTTAGTCTCGAATTTTTCGCAATTTTTGCAATCTTCGTGAATTTTTCTAGTTTTCTAAAGTTTTTCAAATTTTCGAGACTATTCAAGACTTTTTGAGGCCAGAGTTTCTGAGGAACTGTCTTTCAACGTACCCATTGACCGTTGAAGATCAGTCTCTACTGTGGACTCCCAATAAATATTCGAGCAAGAGATGATGAGTAGCATGGCTCTGATTGTTGCTATCTGTTCTTTTGGACCTGATCGTTGCTTTTAGTGCAGTACTCACGAAGTTTTTAAGCAGAAGTTGATAAATGGATCATGATCATTCGAAGCATTGATCCACACATATCCTTACTTACAGTTTGAACAAAACTTTTCATCAATGTTCTTAGTTGGTTGACCATCGCTAGCCAGCCAGAGCTAATTGTACTCATCATTGCCTCTGATATCACATCGTTGTCAACATAATCATTACTAGCAATTGTGGAGATATGATGATACACCATTATCAGTGAAGATGCTTTTAAGAAGGGATGATGGAGCAGAGCACTTCAAGGATGAATGGTCAGCGTTTGAGTATCTAACCGATGGAAATGGGTTTACTACTACTGCCTGTGACCCTACACAGTCTAAATGAGGATTGTTTACAACTTTTCAAGTCTATATCAGACCTGCCAGTGAGCTAATTGCGGGTTGCTACAGATACCATCGCTGTTAGTTCCTATGATATTGCCTCTAATGCTACTGACTTTTTTCAGACAACTTTCTACCTACATGTTTAAGGGTTCATACCAACATAATGTCAATCGATGAAAGCAAGACAAACTGCCAACGGAAAGTGCATTCATGACTAGGCACCTCTTGTGATAAGCTGGTTTTTCTCAACCACACTTCAGGTAATGCTTCTTCTGAAAATTGCTATCTGTATGATGAATGTAATCTCAATAGAACGCTTACGATGTTACGTGTGCATTCTTTCATTTATGCATGATGAAGCACTGTTAACGGGTTAGACTAAAGGATGAAGGGATGTAAAGTGATGCATGAAGGATTGTTAACTACAAAAAAATTGCGATGACGACAACCTGACTGCCATAGCTGGTATGGGTCTTAAGAAATACGCACTTGTTATTTCATATTCACTTGAATTAACAAACGTGTAGTTTTGCCAAAATATGTAGACCGTACACTCATTTGTAGCATCTAACAATGATAGCAAAAATCTAGTGAATGATCCTAGAAGAGCATGGTTTTAACACCCTGAATTGATTCTAGGAACTCCTAGAGAAAATCTTGCTAATGATTATGTTACTAGCCCCCATATGCAAGTACGGGCAATCTAAGAATCAGAGTCTGTACCTAGAAACCAAGTGAAGATAGCAACTTCTCCCTGCAATCATACTTCTAAGAGCCTAAAAACTCTCATTCATTGGGGAGTACAGGGTGTCTAGGATGACCCCCATAATTGGAAGCGGTAATTGACCCTAGTCATTCGCGTAAGGGCAGTGTGGGCCCTTTCCCTCGCTTGGGCTTTTTGGCAGGACCAACCCCCTGTCGAAAAAATCCCTAACACTATACCATGTTGCATGGGGATCCTTAGAGGAATATTCTCTCCTCATGGGAGAGAATATATACTAGTGGAAACTCGTCCATCTACCTATTGGATTTTCTGATCCTTGTAGCCAGGAGCCTCTCCTCTCTTGCATTCATTCACTATGGCATGGGGGTGAAGTGGTTAGGGTATTGACTAGCCATTTCTTGTTGGTTGCATGGTTGCTCCACAGGTGTCCTTTTGGTTGCATGCAATAGGATCTAGTCGGATCTTCACTAGGCGATCATTACAGAAATTCCTATCTAGCATGCATGCACATATACTATGTTTTCCTCAGAGTGCTTGAGGATAGAATGACTTGAAGGGGCCTGTTGTCCATGATTATGAGCGAGGCAAGCCCTTACCACATCACTGGAGCCCCTGTGCTTTGGTTCACTAGTGCCCAAGCTGATGTCAACGTACTCGCGTCGTCTGCGTTCGGCGAAGCCACACAAACCAAATCCATTCACATGCACTCAGGGGCCTGGCACTCACGCATTGAAGCCCACAACCATGTCTGTGCGAGAATTCATCGTGCTCCGATGTTGGCCTATGCTTTAGGATGCAACACCCAAACTGTACCGGTGCATGTGCACCCATGTTCCTAGCACCCGCGCAAAATATAATGCGCTGTTGCTGTAGCCCACGACGTTGTCTCTGCGCGTGACACAGTGCAAAGCCCAGCGCAAGATTTGCAATTGTGGCCGGTGCCACGTGAAGCAGACCGCCTCGGTGTGTTGGGGTGTCTGTCGTCCCGACTAGCCAGCCGTGGAACCATGCATGTGCGCCAATGGGAGGCGCCTCTCCTGCGCTGGGACATACTTGCTCGCCGCGCTTCAACGTTGGCCTCCTACACCTTAGGATGCCGCACCCAAATTGTACCGACGCACGTGCACCCACGTTCCTGGCACTAGCACGGAATACAATGCGCTGGTGCACTGTAGCCCTCGGCGCTGTCTATGCATGACGAGCATGCGCCCGCGATGGAAAGCCTAGCACAAAATTCGTAGTTGTGGCTGTTGCCATCATGTGCGGTAGGCTGCGTCAGCATGTTGGAGTGTCTGTCGTCCAAGCTATCCAGCCGTGGGAATCCTTGACCATGCACGCGCACCAATGGGAGGCGCCTCTCCCTCTGCGTTGAGGGACATACTTGCGTGCGAGAATTCACCACGCTCCGACGCTGGCCTGCGCTTTAGAATGCCACACCCAAACCGTATCGGCGCACGTGCACCCATGTTCCTGGCACTCGCACGGAATACAATGCGTTGGTGGACTGTTGCAGAGGCCAGCATCGGAGCACGGTGAATTCTCGCACCCGTTCCACACCCGTTTAAAAAATGTAGTGCAAAAAATCACACCCGTTCTGCAAAAAACTCGTTTAGCACATGATATACTAGTTGCTGCAAGGTGCAAGATCACAAGATAGTTGGAATCTACATGAGAGTTGTTATTTTGTATAGTAACTTCTATAATTCTGGGTATGCCTTCCATATGGATGTACATCCTATTTCAGCTGCAGATATCTATTCAGCTTTGGAGTATAAGAAGTTACTTGATGTTGTTTGCTTAACTAATCTGTCAATATGAAGTTTTAGATTAGACAACTGACATGATGATTGGTAGTCCTAATATTGTAGCTGATCTGATGGTCATTTGACATCATTATCCATTGCTCATTTGCTATACAAAATTACAATAATATCTCTTCTAGTTGGGATTTCTTATGTATTTCTTTGATAGCTAAAGGAATCGCAACACCATGTTGAGATTGGTTCCCACAGAAGCGCCTTTTCTAGGGTCTCACTGGTGCTATTCGATTTATGGTCACAAAGTTTGCCTATTTCACTTTCTAAAAGATCTCAATACAAAAGATACTACATTTTGTTGGTGTCTTGTGACCAGTTTTCTTATAACAAAATTTGTCGTTAAAAAGCTCAAAAGCTTTCTGGTAATACAAGGAAGAACAAGTGCATTGTGGAAATTGACAGTGGCCTTGCCTTGACAATAAATGAATATTTGTGGTCTACCTCAAAAATTAACGATCATTGTCTACAAGCATGCCCCCATCCGTGTGAGCACGAATGATGTGAAGGCTGAAAGTGCCAGCAGTGACATGAAAATGGAGAGCCGAGAACCACCACATAAGAGTTAGATTATGTTAGATTATGCTACCCTAACTTCTATGGAATCTTCAAATGAATAAACGGTAATTCTCTGGTTTCATTGTGTTCTAATTCAGAAGAGAGTCTTGTGATCTCCCAATCTACTGTGCCTCTGCCTATATCTCTGATATACGGTTTAGGTTTTGTCATGAAGAAGATAGTGTTTTTTTGGGAAATTGTTCTCAGCAAATCCTGATGCATGAGAAACCAATAGACCCTGCAACAAAATCTTAGCATTCTCTGACAATGAAGTAATGGATTCCGTCCTACTGAAGTTGATCGCTAGATTTTTTAACCTATCCGAATTGGTGTCAAAGAAGTCCAATTCGAACACAAAAAAGCTCGCTTCGAATACGAAAAAGCTCGCCTCGAGCTCACCAAAAAACATTCCCCAATTGGCTGCAACCAAATGTCCTTTGGCTGGTTTTCACATCATATTCACACCAAAGGATCCACTTAACAAGTATCTCAAGTTTCTTATTTAAACTAGTATCTCATCAAGCTACTTTCTGAGGGGTGTGAAAAATAGGCAAAATCTAGCTTGATCTTTTTGCAGTATTATGTACATAGTGAAATCTCACATGTGTGGAGCATGTTCCCAAGTGTGGAGGTGGACGGAAGGAACAAACAACAAACCAACCACCACATCACGACCATGGAGTGGGAGCATCTATGGCCAGGGGAGAGATGATGACAAAACCAAAGGAGAGCGCGACAACGAGATGAGGCCAAGGGTGAACCAAGGGGAAGATCGCACCTTAGAATCACATAGGCATTTGGCCCCAATGCGCTGACAACCACAAGTTTTTTTGACGGTGCAAGCAGGAAATCGATGCCCGTCTCGCCGATGCTCATGGAACAACGATGCCAATGGGATAGATTTTTCCCGAGCAACGTAGGGGCAAAGTGGCACCGTGTGTGTGTGTGTGTGTGTGTGTGTGTGTGTGTGTGTGAGAGAGAGAGAGAGAGAGAGAGAGAGAGAGAGAGAGAGAGAGAGAGAGAGAGAGAGATGTCATTGAGCACACATTAAAGATTTGGAAATGAAGCTAAATAATTTAAGATTGACTTTGAAAACAAGGTATACTATTTCCCAAACGAAGGGCTAAAAACTAATTGTTGGGTAGGGAAAGTAGTCTAACAAAGTAAACAGGAATGAATGCGAGTTAATCTTACAATAAAGTTGGTCCACCCTAACATCTACAAAAAACCTCAAAAGCAAAAATGGAGAGAAAATGGGGGTCAAAGACTTGTATTGTCTTCAAAAGACCAATAAGAATACACTCATGAGTGATCAACTTTGGCCATCATTGTGAAGTTAAAAGTGTGAGAACCAAGGCTGCCAAAAAAAACTCCCAAATCAAGCCTTCTGCCTGTCCAAATAAGCTTTTTTCAACTTATCATCACCAATAATCTCCACAGGAACAGAAGCCATCCTTAAAATGGTGGTTTCTGTTTGCATCCATCACACTGATGTCACGCCCAACAATTTTTGAGATGATCTTTGTGGCATTGTGACAGTCACCGCAGACCCCAAGATTCTTTTTGATGCGAATAGGTGTCCCAAAAGGCGTGTTGATGAGCCCAAAAGCAATGGCCTGCTTCTCACTATGTCCACACAAAGCATTC
Source organism: Diphasiastrum complanatum (assembly GCA_029204225.1). Taxonomy (NCBI): domain Eukaryota; kingdom Viridiplantae; phylum Streptophyta; class Lycopodiopsida; order Lycopodiales; family Lycopodiaceae; genus Diphasiastrum; species Diphasiastrum complanatum. The sequence goes on along the minus strand of MU834986.1, from coordinate 34,498 downwards.
TCCTTCTCCTCGTCCTCCACATCATCCAGCACAAAGCTTAAATTAGGTTTACACCCTGCCTTTTTCATCAACCCCACCAATCTATCCAGTTCAGCCTGAATCTCCTTGCTTTGTGGATGAGTTGCATTACCTACAACAAAGGCATGCAGTTGGTTATCAACTTCGATCCAGCTGCACCCAGGCATTTTTTTCACACCTGCCTTCTTCATTTCATTTCTGATCGTTGCTAACTCATCCTTCCTACCAGCAGCTGCATAGATGTTTGATAGCAGCACATACGGTGCAGCATTTTTTGGTTCCAACTTCACGACACGATCAAAAGCAAGTCTTCCTATCTCCGCATGGCCATGGTTTCTAGCAGCACCAAGCAAAGTCATCCAAACCACATTATCAGGCTGAATTGGCATTTTGTTGATAAAGAGCTCAGCATCGTCCAAGCACCCTGCACGCCCTAGAAGATCAACCATACATGCATAGTGTTCCCTGGTTGGTGTGACACCATGATTTTCACATGGAATCAAAGACATGACGACCCTGATCTACTAGGCCGGAATGGGCACATGCAGAGAGAACACTGACATATGTGACCTCGTCAGGTTTCGTGCCTTCCCTCTGCATTTGCTCAAACAGAGCAAGGGCCTCCTTGCCAAGCCCATTCTGTGCATATCCCGCAATCATAGCAGTCCATACAACCACATCTCGTTCGCTCATGTTGTCGAACAGCTCACGGGCGTTCTCTGTGCACCCGCATTTTGCATACATGTCAACAAGGGTGCTGCCCACAACCACATCCGACTGAAAGCCTCTTTTTATGATCTCGGAGTGGAGCTGTTTGCCTTGTTCCAGGGCTGCTAGGCTGGCACATGCTTTTAGGAGAAGAACTAACGTGAAATTGTCTGGCTGCATGCCTTCCTGTTTCATTTGCTCATACAGAGCAAGGGCCTCCTTGCCAAGCCCATTCTGTGCATATCCCGCAATCATCGCAGTTCATGAAACCACATCTCGTTCACTCATGTTGTCAAACAGCTCACGGGCGCCCTCTGTGCAACTTTATCCTTGTACTTGCTTATCAGTGTGAATATACAGTTTGTGGGAGAGCAAATATGTTGTCTTGTCTTATTGCACTTGACGTTGTGTTGTGGTGATTGATTCGGTCAGGTCTTTAAACTGTATTCTCAACTGAAGAGTGTCTAGTTTTATAACCTACGGAGCAAACAAACACACCTCTAGGAATTCCTGGTGCGTCGCTCCATTTACAAATTCTAATTATCATATAAGTTACAAGTACAAATAAATTGTATAGTTGATTATTCATTGTGACAATTCGAATTTAGTCGCTTCGTATCCAAGTGTCGTTTCATTTTAGGAGGTCATGACTTTAAGTAAAAGGTAGGTCCTTAACAATTATACTCGAAAAAATGGTGTAGGCCTCTTCAAAATATATAGTTGTCCAATGCATATCCTCATTCCTAAGTATAAATTGCCATTTTTGATTAAGTATACAAATATGTGGTATCACATATCTCCCTCAAATGTGAAACGTCCTCGTGAACATATATTCTTCGTTTCGAGATTTATTCATTTCTTAGACAAGAATAATTTCGTGTTGAGGATCTTCCTTAGGTCACATGAGAGATATTTCTTCATTGATTTGGTGGATAATGATCACTTGATATTTCAAAATCAAATATTGATTCAAAATATATTTTGGTGACATAAAATAAGCATCATCTCATACGAAACTCAGCATCAAATAATTTGCAACGCAATATAGAAGAAAAACTTCATGTATTAAGCTCTTCATGTAGCTGTTCTGCCATCTCTAAGTCTCTTTGACACTCGAGCATTCATGGTGAAGGTAGTGTTCCGCAATGAAACTTGAAAATCAGAGTCAGCCACGGTATGGATAGAATGAAGAAACTCAGTGCTAACATCTGACAACACGATAGATGGGTCCACTTTCAAATTCCTCAGCCTGAAACGATCCAGTAAAGACTGAATTGAAGCAAGGCGAATAGATGCTCGTATCTTCCAATTGATAGTTACGCTGGTGCTCGCACTTGCATCCATTTTAATCACGAATGTGATAACAGATTGACAGAAGAGTGATAGCGAGCACTTGGATAGTGAGCGATAGAGAGCAAAAGAAAGTGTGAAGTGAAAATAGAAATTACAATTTTTAAAATTGACACATTGGAGAAGATGATTACGTGGCAGCATGATTTGACAATAGTCACTTGCAAATAAAAGCGGTGGCTAAAGATAATCTTAAGTTAAATTAAGATCGTTAAAATTTAAAAAGATAATCACGCCTACACAATCTTCCACGTGGTCATAAATATGGATATATTTATGAATGACCTTTTGTCACATGTGTATAAATACGCATTTAATAATTTTTTTTCACTAAATCAAAAATTGTGAATAAAATAATAAGTAACAATTAACTAAATAATTAAAAGAATAAAAAAGAAAAAATCAAGAAGAAGAAAAGGAGAAATTTAAGGTGGATCCTTGAAAAGATTCACAAAAAATTCTCCCTTCGTCGAAGATAATATTTCTTCAGTTTGGAACCGTTAATACATGTTGGCAATAATTCACCATCCAATGACTGAAGTTGGACAGAACCATTTTCAAATACTTCAATAACCTTGTACGGTCCCATCCATCTCATATGTAGCTTTCCAGAAAATTTTTGATGACGACTGCCATATATCAAAGCATAATCATCGACCTTAAGATTAACAGTTTTGATACGAGTATCATGTTTTTTCTTTCGCGCCTCCTATATTTTCTCTGTAATCTTCATCGAATGGTTTCATGATTCGGACAATTCTTCGATAGTTAACAATCTTTCATTGATACAATCTTTTTTTGTTTGTTCTGCTTGTATTCGAAAAGTTGACATCTCGAATCCAATCGAGAATTGGATGCATACCATATGTAAGGAAATAAGGAGTCTATTTTGTTGTGATCTTTCCCGTGTTTCTATATGCCCAGAGCACTGAAGGTAGCTTCTGATCCCAATCTGTAGCATGTGCAACAGTAATCTTGTTAAGAATCTTGCATAAAATACCATTCGCTCTTTCAGTTAAACCATTGGCTTTCAGATTATATAGGGTTGTCTTTCTGTGTTTGATCAGAAAATATGTCATCAGTAAACGAATTGTATCATTTACAAAATGAGTACCATGATCACTGCCTAACAGGACACCCATATCATGTAATTATAGACCTGAATAGAAAAACAGCGACAATTTTTGCATCGTTTCATTTCGTCGCTTCCACTTCAACATTTTTTGTCGCATAATCCGTTGCAACCAAAATATATCAACATTTTCTGTGTCGAGTTACTGGTTTAATTGGTCCGACAAAATCAATCCCCCACTTCTCAAATGGTGCAAGTGGAATGATTGGCGTCAACGACAAATTCATAGATTTTGTTGGTTTACTAGATCTCTAGCATGGATCACAAGATCCAATATAAATAGAAACATCCTTGAACATGGTAGGCCACCAATACTTGGCGGTCAAAATCTTATTAACAGTGTTCTTCAAAGCAAATTGTCCACCAGCGTCTTCGGAATGTAAAGCTTGAATAACCTTTAGTATATCTTCCACTTCAAGACACCTTCTTAGTTGATGATCTGCACCAAGCTTATACAAAACATTGTTAATGATAGTATAAGATGCAATCTTATATTGAAAAATTGTCTTCTTCTCCAAATCATATATGTCAGGATATATCTGTTCTTTAAGATAAATAATAACATCAAAATATAAAGAATTTGTAGAAGATATCTCGAATAAATTTTCATCTGGAAAGTTGTCGTTTAACATCTCTTTAATCTTTCTCGTACTAAGCTGTGAAAGATAATCAACGTTGGTATGATACTTTCCTTGACGAAGCTCTACTTGATAAGTGAACTCTTGTAGCAACAAAACCTAGTGAGCTATTCATCCAGATACTTCGAGTTTATCTTTGTCGACTTCAATAACTCCCTTGGATATTCTGTGACCCAGAAGTATACCTTCTCTCACACCGAAAAAACATTTTTTGGGGTGAAGGGATAAACAAGTATCTCGACACGTTTGCAATGTAAGCTTTAGTTTCTGTATATGAGTCTTAATATTACTGTAAACATAGAAATCATCAATGAAAATTTCGAGAAATGTTCTTAGAAAAGCAGCAAAAATCAGCATCATAATTCTCTGGAAAGTAGTTGGTGTGTTACAAAGACCGAAGGGCATTCTATTGTAGGCATAAGTGCTCCAATCAATAGTAAAAGTAGTCTTTGGTCGATCCTCCTTCCTTACTCCGACTTGATTATAACCAGAGAAGCCATCACAGAAACTGTAACGTTCTTGTCCAGCGACTTGGTCTAAATTAAAATCCGTGAAAGATAATGGATGGGATCTTTCTTTGTAGCAGGAAATCCTGGAAAATTCGAATCTTGCTAGACTTCTTCTTTGGAACTACAACAATAGGTGATATCCATTCACTACTTAAGACTAGATAGATAATACCTGTCTTAAGATGCTTGTTGAGTTCATCCTTTACCATTAAAGAGTACTTTAATTAAGACGATACTGCCTTTGTCGAACAGGAAAGATCCAATGCAGTGCTCACCAAATTCCGGAGATATTCCTTTCAAATCATCGAGCGACCAAGCAAATACATATTGGTACTCTTTCAATAGTTCAGTAAATTTTGCTAATTCAGTCTCTCCAAGGGACTTCGAAACATGCACATATTTTCCGGGTGCTAGTTCGATTAGCTTTGTAGAATCAGGCGGAAAAATACCTTTATGTCAAGGATCGTACAGGCAGTATAGTTAGCTAATTTGCAAGCAATCTAACATCAATCAGATAAACAGTAAAGAGAGATCACACACCAACCCAAGAGAACACTTTTGAACTTTATTTTACAAAAGAGACTGAAAGGTACATATACACAGTCTAATTTTTGTGGAGTACTGCTGCATGGCAGTTTGGTCCCCATTACGAGACACATGTCCCAACTTACACTACGTGTACCGTCAAACTAGCACTAATGCATACTATCACAAAAGCAGTAAAAAGCTCGAAATCACTGCTAAACACGGAAAGTCATGAACTGTGAGAGAAACTTGGGCTTACTTATTCTAACACTCTCCCTTAAGCCCTAGTTTATCTTCTTTACAAAGAGCTTTTCTCTAAAAAACTCAAACTTATCAGTACTTAAAGGTTAGTGAATATATCAGCTAACTTATTCTCTGTTTTACAATGCACTACGTCTATTTCATTAGATAATAACTTCTCTCTAATGAAATGATACTTAATATCTATATGCTTTGTGCATGCATGAAATACAGGATTTTTAGCTAGCTGTATAACACTTTGACTGTCACATTTGATCGCAGTAGGGTTATTCTGCGGAATTCCAATGTCTTCTAACATTCTTCTTAGCCAAACTGCTTCCTACGTAGTTGAACATAGTGCTTTGTATTCTGCTTCTGTAGTAGAAAGAGCAATTGTGTCTTGTTTCTTACTTGACCAAGAGAATACACCATTACCAACATGAAATACAAAACTTGTGGTAGATCTCTTGTCATCAATACAGCTTGTCCAATCTGAATCAACAAAGCCTTGAAAACTGGTAAAGTATGCTGCCTCTCATACAACAATCCATGGGTTAATGTGCCCTTCACATAACGAAGAATTCTCTTCGCTGTTTTTCAATGAATCTCTCTAGGAGTAGCCATGAATTGACTTACAATGCTTACAGCATAACTTATGTCAGGACAAGTAGTTGCGAGGTAAATCAGTGAACCAACTAATTGATGAAATAAAGTGGCATCAACTAGTGCACTCTCATCATGGTTAGATAGTTTCTTACCAACCTCCACAGGTGTGGATACTGGCTTGCTGTCGCACATTTTGAAACGCTTCAAAATCTCATTCACGTGCTTTGTTTGTATTAGTGCGATGCTATTGCAACCTTGCCCCACTCCCAAACAGTAGTGCATCAAGCCAAGATCAGTCATATCAAAACTAGAAGATAAGTCTTTCTTGATTGCACCAATCAAATCATTATCATGTCCTGTGATTATGAGGTCGTCTATATACAGCACAATTAGTGTGATACTAGAGTCACGAGCAAAGTAGTAAAGATTGAAATCTGAAGAAGTGCGCGTCAAACCTCTAGATAGGATATGCTCATGAAAGTGCCTATACCAAGCATGTGGTGCTTGTTTCAATCCGTACAAGGCTTTCTTCAGCTTGCACACTTTGTCTTCCATGCCATGTATCACAAAGCCACTGGGTTGATCCATGTACACTTCTTCTTCAAGCTTACCATTCAGGAATGCGAACTTTACGTCAATCTGATGTAGATTCCATCCAAATAGTGCCGCCAAAGCAATTCCCATGCGAAGTGTATTCCACTTGGCCACAGGAGCAAAGGTCACTTCGTAGTCAATGCCCTTACTTTGCGCATAGCCCTTTACTACAAGCCTTGCTTTGTGTTTTGCAATAGTTCCATCGGCATTGTACTTTGTCTTGTATACCCACTTGTTACCAATGGGTCTTTTGCCCTTTGGAAGATCCACTATCTCCCATGTGTCATGGTGTTTGATGGAATCAATCTCCTCTTGCATTGCTTTTTGCCATATCTCTTGATTTTTGGCCTCCTCAAAGCAAGAGAGTTTAGTAGATGAAATAATATCACTCATAAGTGCAAGATTTACTTGAAACCTGTCAGGTTCCTTCCTCTCCCTTGTGGAATGCCACAACTCTTCCTCCTTACTCAATAAGTTCCAGGTTTTTAAACCATGACTTGTTGCCAGTCATGTGTCTTGTTGCCCCTGAGTCCACGTACCAATGTGTATGATCAATGGAATGTTGTGATGCTAATGTTGTCGCAAATGTCGTGCCTTGATCTTTGTTATCGCTATCATTCTCTTCTTCGACAAAATTGGTCAACTGCTTCACTTTGCCCCTCTTAATATCCGTCTTCTTCTTGCGACAATCTCTTGCCCAATGTCCAGGCTTTTGGCAATAGAAACAATTGCCTTTCTTCTTCTTGCCTGATGTGGATCCTTGATTGTCATCCTCCACATTCAACTTCTTGGATTGTGCTTGTATTTATGCTTCCCTTTGGCTAGCATTGCTTGATCTTCCAATGTGGGAAGTCAAGTTTTTACCACTTCACGCCTTTGTTCCTCCTATAGGATGATGCCATGAAGGTTTTTTTAATGTTGGTAGCCTCTCTATCGAAGCAATGCAGATATTGATTTGATCGAATCAGAAGCGGCAGACGAAAACTCTAAAAATTTTGATGCTGATGATGAGGATACATATGACTAATTTGAAGAATCTGAACAAGAATTTGGTGATAAAAATCACACTGACAACAAGAATAAATCTGTGAAGTCAGCTATACGTGAGATTCATGGCCATAACCAGGCCAGTATGACGGAAGTGTTAGAATAAGTAAGTCCGAGTTTCTCTCGCAGTTCATGACTTTCCGTGTTTAGTAGTGATTTCGAGCTTTTTACTGCTTTTGTGATAGTATGCATGAGTGCCAATTTGAGGGTACACGAACTGCCATGCAACGGTACTCCACAAAAAATAGACTGTGTATATGCACCTTTCAGTCTCTTTTGTAAAATACAGTTCAGAAGTGTTCTCTTGGGTTAGTGTGTGATCTCTCTTTACTGTTTATCTGATTGATGTTAGTTTCTAATATGGAGGAATCCATCAACTAGTTGTACATGAAGCTTGCAGAGGTGAAGGTGTTCTTGGAGCAATCACAATGCAGCACGACAGCCGACATGAATCCACATCGATGAGAACTAGAAGTGAATGAAGGTGATCAAGTTTGGCTGAACACCAAAAATATCGCATTTTCAAAAGAGCTATCACATAAGTTTGTTCACCCTTATGTTGGTCCCGATTATATCACGAAAAAGATCAACCTAGTGGCTTATCGATTGGCACTGCCATCAACTTTGGATATACTGTTTCATATCTCAATACTCAAATGGTAAAATTTGAAAGAGTGATTTGATCGGCAACACGAAATCCGTTTACCTGCCAACAACACTTGATGATACAAAAAGTCGACTTGTTTTAGAATGAGTATTGGCACTTAGAATGTGATTTGGTATTCAATGTGAATATTTAGTGAAGTGGCTATGAGCTCCACTCATTGAGGCTTCTTGGGAGTTTGAAGACAAACTTAAAACTGGAGCACTTGAAATATTGAAGGGTTACCTGGTGAAGAACCAACACAACAATCATTTTCTTAGATTGGCGCATAATAATGCTTAAATTGGTAGCATGCCCTTCATGAGCACTCACATCCATTTTGAAGTTCAAGGAACTTCCATGTATCTTTCTTATCTATCGGTTCTCATCTGAAGCATCGACCGCATGCCAAAACTATCGATCACCACCCAAAATGTCCTCTATCCAAAATGCTCGCCTGTCAACGATATCGCTGGCCGCCCGTCACCCGTTACCCAGATCACCCATCACCGAAATCGTCAGTCGCTTGTCAATGAGGGGCATACCCACTAGATTGTCGTCGGCAATGCCCATCAACGATATATGGGACGTCTCTCTCTCTCTCTCTCTCTCTCTCTCTCTCTCTCTCTCTCTCTCTCTCTCTCTCTCTCTCTCTCTCTCTCTCTCTCTCTCTCTCTCTCTCTCTCTCTCTCTCTCTCTCTCTCTCTCTCTCTCTCTCTCTCTCTCTCTGCCTTCGAAGACTTCGGTATATTGTATATTTTTCGAGTCATTGTATAATTTCTCGAGTCTGTGTATATTTTCTGAGTCTTTGTGTATTTTCGATACAGTGTAAATTTCGAGACTGTCGGTTATAAATCCAACCCACGACACCGCGTAAACAACCTGCCTACTTTGTACATTCAAAAGTGGTTATAATAAATGTAGCAGATCGTCGGTCATCCATTGCCCATCAACCCCTTCCCCAAAAAATGCGACACTACCTCCCCATTTTAGGCAGTTTCTGTTGGATTTCAATGCTTAGCCTCAAATCCATTCAATAATGAGCATCTTGAAACCTGTATGTACTTATACAAAAGCCAGAAAAAGAAAACTCAAATTTTTTAACAAAAGATCAAAAAAATCATCAAATTTTTCCGACCCAAATTGAAATCCAGAATCAGAATTTTTCGATACCGATTGACTCGAAAAATTTATAATTCTTTGATACCCAAAATTAGAAATTTTCGATACGAGATCGACTCGAAAAAAATTTCATCCTTTAATATCCAAAATCAGAATTTTTGGATACCCAAAATTAGAATTTTTTGATATGGGATTGACTCGAAAAATTTTGTAATTTTTGATACCCAAATTAGAATATTTTGATACCCAAAATCAGAATTTTTTGATATGGAATTGACTTGAAAAGTTCGTAATTTTTTGATACCCAAAATTAGGATTTTTCGATATGGGATCGACTTGGAAAATTCAAAAAATTTCAATACGAGATCGACTTGAAAAATTCATATTTTTTCGATACCGAAAATCAAAATTTTTTGATATGGGATTGACCTGGAAAATTCGTAAATTTTCGATACCCAAAATCAGAATTTTTCGATACGGGATTGACTTGGGAAATTCGTAAATTTTCGATACCCAAAATCAGAAATTTTTGATACCTAAAAATCAGAATTTTTCGATACGGGATTGAAAATTCGTAAAACGAAACCCAAAATTAGAATTTAAGATACGAGATCCACCCGAAAAATTTGTAAATTTTTTATACCCAAAATAAATTTTCGATACCCAAAATAAATTTTCAATACCCAAATCAGAATTTTTCAATACCCAAAATTCGTGATATTTCGATACCCAAAATCAGACTTTTTTGATAATACCCACAATCAGACTTTTTCGATACCCAAAATCAAGTTTTTTCGATGCCCAAAATCAGAATTTTTTGATACCCAGAATCAGAATTTTTCGATACGGAATCGACTCGGAAAATTTGTGATTTTTCAATACCCAAAATCAGAATTTTTCGATACCCAAAATCAAGAAATTTTATACCCAAAATTAGAATTTTTCGATACAGGATCGACTCGAAAAATCTAAATTTTTGGATACCCAAAATCAGAATTTTTCGATATAGGATTCACTCGGAAAATTTGTTATTTTTGGATACCCAAAAATCAAATTTTTTCGATACCCAAAATCAGACGTCCACCCACCGTACTTCGGCCATGTACGTACATACACACACACACACATCGGCCACCTGCAATGCAACAACCATCGGCTTTTCCTCCTAAACCATCGCTACTCGCACGTCAACGACGAGCACTCTCTCTCTCTCTCTCTCTCTCTCTCTATATATATATATATATATATATATATATATATATATATATATAGAGAGAGAGAGAGAGAGAGAGAGAGAGAACTAGAACTAGAACTAGAACTAGAACTGCCTTTACATATATAGCATCATAGTAAAAGACAGTAATGTAGATATGAGATGTATTTGTATTGACGTGCTTTTCTGAGTAACTACCTAGACGTCTCATATAGCATCAAATCTACATATATAAGTTGCTTTACTGTTGACATCTCACCATGATCAAGCATCTACAAGTTATCTACTGTGAATCAAGCTTCTATTTTAGGGAAGGTCTTGAAGTTTGTGTTGTATGTGTTATATTCTATGCATCTAGTTATGCCCTTGGTGACTGAATTTTTGAACACATATGGCTGTTGTTATACTTTGTGGCATCTTCAAGAACTTATGTTCAGATCAATATCTGCATCATCTGGCATGTTCCCCAGCAGATTCTTGTTTCTTCAGCTTGTACTGGCAGGTACAGGCTTGCCATTGCTGAGAAACATTTAAACTTCAAGTTTGTACGCTGGTCAGGATTGGGCTTCAATCGACCATGGTTTGCGTTTATATGCCTTCGAGATTCATGCAGCACAAATGGACACAAGCTCTTGAGAATCTTGCTCAGTTTGAATTGCGAGTTCATCAAGTAACAGAGACTGGGCCTTTGATAACAGGTTGCTCCTTCCGAAGTGCAGCAGTTTATACATGACTGCAACTAGTGGGCTCCCACTGGAAATCTTCACGCGTTGTCTTCTAGATCAACGCAGACTGAGGCTTGAATTTCAGAGACTTTCAAGCATGGATCCTCGGCTCAGGATTGATGGAAAAAAGATGACTTCAAGTGATACTTGCCATAAACTAGAACGTGCACAGTGGCATGAGCAGATGGTTGATTACGAAGATACAGTGTTTGCTTCACTGCATACGGATTTACAAACTAGAGCATCTTTTAGCAAATTTTCAGAAACAATAGCGTGTTCATAGACATCGCTTATTGTCAATACAAAATCAATTCTTTGAACTAAACTACTCTTATAAACACAGCTTGAAGACGAGAAAAGAAGGACAAGCTTATGTCAAAATAATCTTGTCAAAAGCCAAAAATTACATAGCCATAATATTTGCTTCAATCTTGACAGTAGAATGACAAGAAGGTGACCAAAGAGCTTGGAGAAGTTGGAGCCCTCTACAGAGAATAATTGTCAAAGCTATGTTTTTGCCCTGGATGATTGGTTCTCCCATATTAAAACCACAGAGAATTTAGACGTCTCCTGGTTTTGAGATATGCTCCTCTGTAGGTTCTGATTTGTTCTCCCTTACAACCAAAGGTAGCTGGATTTAGATTTAGTAGCAGACAACATTTTGAGAAATATCACCAATAATCAATTTGATAACCCCATTTACAACTGGCTGCCAGGACTGGAGAAAATTACATAGAGGGAAATGATTACGATTCTCTCGTTACAGAAGCTTTACAAGTATTTGCCATGCAGCTGATCCTTTCTGTAAGTTTGTTTGCCCAGAGACAGAGTAAAATATTTTATCACTTGCTGAGAGCAAAGTTGGACGTGTCAAACAGCCAGAAAACTTCAATTAGATGTCAGCAAGTTAAGAAACAATCCAAAAGTACAATGCAGAAGAAAACCAATTTCTCACCTTGAACTGATCGATCAATCTGGACAATTGCTGTTAATTTCTGTGTGATAATATTGCTTTCAAGGTGATCACTCATACTTACATGCACAGTAGAACGCAGATGGTGGTGTGGCGTTATAGGTTTGTTTGCAATTCCGGCGTCTTTCTGGGCAAAGTTCGAAGAACACGAGGAAGATCGACTGAATGGATAAGCGAAACTTTTTTCACCCATGACAAATTTTTCCGTCAGCTGGGGATCATTCCCAAGTTCCACCTTCGCAGTTGCCATTTTTGGACTAACATCAGGAACATAATGCATTCTTGACTGCTCGTGAGTGAGGAGAGTTGGAGCCGATGGCTCAGCATGATAGGAGAGACCCTGAGGGGTGCTGTTAATAACAGGTTTATTCTCTTTATGTTGTCTACCTCGCAACCAGCTTTTACAGGATGATGTTGGTGCACCATCACCCTCACGTACAGACATGTTTTTTTGCAAACTAGGTAGATCTTTCGAAGCTGCTGCCGCATTCGAGTGTGATTGATCAGAGCATATACCTTGCCTCTGTGTGGTTGGGGCTTCAAGATTGAAGGTATGATTTCGATCTGAGTAGGTCGAAGGCCTTGAAATTGAACTAGCTATGGACCCTGCCTTCGGATTGGCAAATTGATGAAGAAACAGAGGATTATCCCTTACCTTCTCCCTATCCTGCCTAGGGGAGCGCCTTCCCGTTAGAAAATTCAGAAGGCCTCTCCTGCCATTGTGCTTCAAAGGATTGGAGGATTTCTTGCGGGTTTCTGCGGCTAATAAACGAGGAGGCGGCTTTAAAGACAAATCGTGAGCCTGAATATTTAAATTGTAACAAGACTTAGGCTTGCCTGGAGCCTCCTCCCACTTGAAAGGCACTGCTGCCAAGCTCTTGAAAGCAAATTCAGTGCTTTCTGTCTCGGATGAAGCCGCCACAAGATCCATACAGCCATTGCTCAACTGTATAGATAATCTACCCGCCGCATTGGCAGCTTCCAGAAACTTACTCCATGTATGCGCTCCTCTCATGCCATGTTGCGGTTCTGCAAGAGATACAATCGGCCCGCTGCATGCATTTGAAGATGAATATAGTACTGGAAGGCGAAGACGGCTACTGTCATAGATCTTCATATCATGCATGTTTAGATGCTTTGAACTGTTGCAAACGTCATTGTAGTAAGAAGAAATGTTCCTGGAAAGAAAGAAATCATCCATGGATATTTTTCGTGCTTTACCCTGCAACATCTTATAATGAGTATCATCAGAAATTCATATTTCGATCGGAAACGTCGTCGGCGTTTGACAGAAGGGAAAATGGATTGGAAAGAGGAAATTCCTACCTGTGATGCGAGGGACTGATAGCTTTCTTTTCGGACCATGCCGCTATGTACGGATGACATTTGCACAGCAGAAGAACTTTCCGCTGCACAAGAATCAGAAGACGAGACGGGAACTCCACAAAAGCAAAGGCCAGGGCTAGAATCAGCATTCGCGCTCCATTCAAGAATAATGCTGTCTGGAGTGAGTCGCAAGCGATATAACTCATGAGCTTTTGATTGCGAAAGGGATTCCCTCTCGTTCCTCATTTTGAGCAGCAGAACAACCAACACCAAATCACATTTGCAGTACTCACCTTGCAACGATCATACAACATAGACAGACAAGACCTCACTCAAAAGACAATCTCAAGCCACATCATCACACAACTACAGCACACAAGAGCTTGACCACCGACAACAAATCTATAGAATCATATTATTTTTTCAGCAGCAACGCTTATCTTGCCGTCTTCTGCCTGAGTAAAATCACAGTGTTTTTTCGGCAGCCACGTCGATATTTATCTTGCCGTCTTCTGCCTGAGTAGAATCCTATTATTTTTTCAGCAGCCAAGCTTATCTTGCCGTTTCCTGCCTGAGCAACCATCTGGAACTCCTCTATTACGGAAGATCCAGATTCTGACGAAACTTGTAAGATGAAGCAATTGATCAACCATAATAATGATAAGAATAACAAGCAATACAATACACAACGGGTAGCAGCGCCTGCGTGTGCTTGTATTGATGTCTTGTCTGCTGCTATTTTGCTATATTTTGTTGATGATCTGCCTGCTTTCCGCTGCAATTAGAAACGGAAATCAAAGGCGACAGATCGATCGTTTGCAATGTCGAAGCTGCATCGCCAGCAGAAACAATGGAAGAAAGAGAAAGAAGAAGAACACGTTCAAATATTTGAAAAATCAACACACACACACACACACACGCACACACACACAAATTTCTTAAGAGACAAATATTCAAAAGATGATTATTCCATGTTTTATATCTCAAGTGAGCAATGAGCATAAGTTGCTATATATCATTCTTGGGCGGGTATGAATTTCTTTTATACCATCCAGGTCCGATGGTTGTTTTTTTTTTTTTTTCTCGTCAGCGTATTTCAATTTTTTCAAAAGTTTAATACCAGTTTTGTATCAATATAAGGAAGTATACGAGTTGTAGACTAGTATAAATCAGGCTGGTATCACAAGGGTGATACTAGCCAGTTATCAACCCGAGTTAAATACCTAAATAAGAATTGTTAAAGATTAAAAAAAAAAAGGTAACATGTAATTTGATATCTTAAAAAAAATACTAAAATTATACTACTAATGATACCATGGCAAAATCCCAAACAAAAATATTAACATGAGTATTAAGATAGTTAATACTGGGGATCCGGTTCTAGACCCCGATATTACAAAATCATGTATCAACAAAGTAGGTTCTATGATACCATGTTGACACCATTATTGATACTAGTCGGGAGCCCATATATCCACCCAACATTGGTATATATCATCTATTAAGAATATAGGTTTGGGTTTGTTTAGGTTTAGGGCACCTTAGGTAGTTTTAGGTCACGAAAAACGCCAACCTACCACTGTCCTTCAACAATCACGATGTTTCATGTAAGGTTTTGTCTCTCACCAATGCAGAGGCTATGCGTCACTTTTCACATCATTCAAAAAAGAGGTTCTTTAGTTCTTTTTGTAAATGCATGCATTTCTGCCGAGCAAAAAGATTTGTGGTTTGTATTAGATTTCTTATGCTCAGCCTTAAAAATCGTTAAGTAATGAGCATCTTGAAAACAGAAGGCTGACAACATTATTTCGGACCTTGACATTTTTCCCTTTAAGTTTTTTTTTTAACTTTATGTCTTAAACGATTTAAGACACCTTTGCTTTTTTGCCTTCTTCGCCCTTTTTTGTGCCTTCACGAAAAATGCGACACACTGGCCAGAATGACTTAGAAACCATTTCTAGACCACCTTCGCCTTTTTCACCTCTTTGCGAAAAATGCGACACAGTACCAAGAATATCTTAAAACCATTTTAAGGCACCTTCGCCTTTTTCGCTGCCTTCAGTATAAGGCACTTTCGGCTTTTTCTCCTTTTTCGGCTTCTTCGCTGTCTTAAATCTAAGGGCACCTTCAAGATCTACACACCTTAAGTCTAAGGGCACCTTCAAGATTTGCATACCTTCAGTCTAACGGGCACCTTCGGGTTTTTTTCGTATTTTTCGCATTTTTGCTACATTGGCAGACCGACGTCGTCAACTTATCATCAACCCTTAAAGACTTGAGAAACAAATATCCTAAGGGCGGTTACCAGCTTTTGTATAGATGCAAAACTGGAGTAAATGGCAGTTAAGGCATGAGATATTTTTCTCTCAACACTTGTAAATATATATACTAGCTGAATCAAGCTATGTAAGTGTTCATTGAATTTCTCTCTCAATCAGAGTTATCTGTAGCCAGTGTTATCACGCTCAACAAGTTGAAGTTATTACTTCAAGCTATTGTACTCACTGTTGATATTAATCAGAGTGCAATTTTTGTCTCACTACTACGTCATTCATTTGTGCAATCTGTATGAATTCTTCTACTTGAATATTTCTGCTACTAACTGTTGCGTTTCCGTTCCTACATGCCACGCTCAATCCTCGAACTTCTGTTGTCGCTCACGCACACGCAATTTTACGACATGGTATCAGAGCAAGCATTTCAGTAATCTGCATTTCTATTGCGAATTATCAATCTTGTTTCTATCAAGACGCCTTTCTAGAAAACGCGCAGCCAATAGTATTCAGACAATCATTGTTTCTACTCAAGTCCAACCTGAATGGATCCATCATCCAGTTCATCTCTCATTGACAAACTCGATGGAGATAACTACCATCTCTAGAAATTCAAGATGAAGGTTATACTTCTAGCCAAAGAACTATGGAACATCTTTGATGGCACAGAGCTCAAACTAGAAGGTGATGCAGCCATCATCACCAAGTGGAGACTGAGAGATGGCAAAGCATTTGTCATGATCACCCTCAACATCAAGGATACTTAGATAAGCCACATACATGCTGCTCAGACTGCTAAGGATGCATGGGACATCCTAGCAACTCTCTACGACATTAGAGATGTTACATCCAAGCTCCATCTGAAGAAGAAATTCTTCACCCTCAGAATGTCTGAAGTAGATAGTGTTTTGAGCCACCTCAACACCTTCAAAATCTTATGGAACAGATGACTGCAGCTGGCTTAGTCATGGAAGATTCCGATGCACTCATGACTCTATTATCGAGTCTACCTGAAGCCTACGAAAATTGGGTAATGGAAATTTCTATCCAAAAGCACCTCACTCTATCAAGAGTAATCTCGCTGCTCCTACAAGAGGAGATCAGAAGATCAGCATCCTCCTCAGGCTCAGAATTGGATCCACAAGTTCTGTATTCAAAAAACCAGAAGTTTAGATCTAAGAGATCTACAAAGTCAGGCTCTACTGACAAGAAGAGCAACATGCAGTCTCGACCAAATAATGACTTAGGATCGATTTCAAGCTCTTCATCATTCCAGCCAACGTAGAAACTTTTCTGCAGATATTGTAAGAGGACTGGCCACGAAATTAAGGACTCCCAAACTTTGAAGTACAACAACGAAAAGAAGAAATAGTTCCAACAACAAGCACATAGTGCTACGACCAGTCACTCAAATCAGCAACAAGAAGAAGAAAATGAAGCAGCTTTCATGACCAAAGAAGGTGAACAACAGGATATCGATTCCTGGTACCTAGATTCAGGAGCAACTCAACACATGACTCACCATCGCGACTGGTTCAAGGACTATAAGGCATTCACCCACTCTTGAGCTGAACAACTTGGAGACAACTCATCACATACAATCGGAGGTGAAGGAACAGTTAGAGTTGAAATCAAAAGAGGTTAGGTCAAGTTGCTGTCCAACGTTCTCCACGTTCCAAATCTGACCAAGAATCTACTCTGAGTTAGTAGAATCACCGATTCAGGTCAGAGGGTCGAATTCAAATGCATGGCTGCACAATTCTTGACAAATCTCGAAAGGTGCTAGCCTACGAAAGAAGAAGCGGCTCTCTTTACAAACTCAGCCATTGCTATTCTTCTAATAGTCAAGCTCTTTACACAGCCACTTCTGAATCAACTGATATGTTGTGGCATTTCAAACTTGGCCATCTTAACTACAAAAGTATTCAACAAATGTCAGCGTAGAGTCTAGTACAAGATTTGTCGTCAGTCAGCAAGCCAACTTCTCCATGTGAAAGTTGTATTATCAGCAAGCATGCTAGATGTCCCTTCAGTTTAGACTCAGTTCATACATCCAAGGGCTTGTTTGACCTTGTACACAACAACATTTGTGGCCCGATGCAGACTGCTTCTACATGGGGAGCTCTCTATTTCCTAACCTTCATCGACGACTTCTCTCGAAGGACTGCCAGAGGAAGATCAAGGCCCTACACACAGATGGAGGGGGAGAGTACATCTCCACAGAATTCAAGGAGTTCTGCAAGGCCAACGAGATACTTCAACAATACACAACCAGCTACTCACCTCAGTTCAATGGTGTAGTTGAGCGGAAGAACCGGACACTCATCGAAACTGCCAAGACCATGATGGCCCATGCCTCTCTTCCAAAGAGATTCTAGGCAAAAGCTGTTACTACAAGTGCCTACTTGTGGAGTCGATCCATCACCAAAGCCCTAAATGACAAGACACCTTATGAGATATGGACATGAACAAACCATCACTCAAACATATTCAAGTGTTTGGATGCATCGCTTTCGCTCAGATCCCTGAGGATGTAAGAAGAAAGCTAGATGACAAGAGTAGAAAAACAATTTTCATCGGCTATTCCCCAGACCACAAGGCATACAAGCTCTACAATTTGGATACCGAGCAAGCATTCACCAGTAGAGATGTCATTTTCGTGGAAGACCAGTTCATTGACCACAAAGGAAAAGCTGTTGATAATTCAAATCCACGGATCGAGCAACCAGTCAATTCTGATCCAGAGATTCAACTGCTGAATAGCGACGATGACTTTGACAACGAGTCATAACCTCAATGAGTCAACCCACATCAGAGGACCGAAGTTCAACCCAGAAGGTCGAATAGGTCCAAACAGTCTCCATCCAGATTTATGGATGATCTAGCTTGCTACTTTGTGCAGGAACCAACCACCATTTCTGAAGCAATGTCTACTCCTGATGCTGACCAGTGGAACGCAGCGATGGACACCGAATTTGATTCTCTTATGGAGAATCAAATATGGACACTCACTGAGCTACCAAAGGATCGAAAGCCGATTCCATACAAATGGATATTCAAGGCAAAGTATGACGTTGAAGGAAGGCTAAATCATTACAAGGCCAGGCTAGTCGCCAAAGACTTTTCTCAGATTCCAGACCTAGATTATTCAGAAACCTTCAACCCATCGTCAAACATGCATTGATCTGCCTACTCCTCTCCTTTGCAATCACAACAGACCTTAAAGTCCACCAGATGGATGTCTAGACCGCCTTCCTCAATGAAACCATCTAAGAGGAGATCTACATGACGCAACCATAGGGATATGAACTCAATGGAAATCAACAGCACCTTGTATGCAAAATCCACAAGGTGCTCTATGGGCTGAAACAGTCATCCAGAGCCTGGTTCCAAAAGATCAACGCATTTCTGATAGAGAATGGTTTCATTTCAAACTCGGCAGACTCAAATGCAACTCTGTATCAGATGACTTCATCATCATCACTCTCTACGTAGATGATACACTCTTATTCAGTCTATCGGCAGGACATAAAGGCCACTCTGTAGTAAAGTCGAGCCATCTGAATCTGATGAAGGATACAAAATGCATGCTGGCCTAGGAATACAAGATGAGTGACATGGGTCCAACCCACTATTGTCTCAAAATCCAAATTCAATGAGATCGACCTAGCAGACTGATCTTTATCAGTCAACAACAATATCTCAACAACGTGCTGGAAAAGTATGGAATGGCCAACTACAAACCAAGTCACTTTCCACTCGACCCTGGACTAAAGCTATCAAAGGAACAGTATCCTCAAACCGAGGCAGAAAAGGAGGAGATAAAGTGCTACCCATTTCAATGCATCATCGGCTCACTAATGTACGCAATGATCCTGCACGCGACCAGCCCTTGCATACTCAATCAATACACTCAACCAGTTTCTGTCAAATCCTGGCTTAACTCATTGGAAGACGCTAACAAAGGTCATGAAGTATATCTAGGCAACTAAAACTCTCAACATCTGCTACGGAGACTACCACACTGCCAATATCCTCGAAGCCTACACAGATGCGGATTGGGCAGGAGATGTCGACACCAGAAATCAACTTCTGGATTTGTATTTTTATACAACCAAGGCCCAATCTCACTGAACAACCGGAAGCAGACCTCAGTTGCATTATCATCAACGGAATCCGAATACATAGTTACCACCAATGCAACAAAAGAGGCGATCTGGCTAAGGCAACTGCTTGCAGACCTGAACCTTGCACAAACGCTTCCTACAACAATCTATTGTGACAATCAAAGCACAATAGCGCTATCTTTCAATCCAAGATTTCATTCTCAAAGCAAACATATAGAAATAAAGTATCATTACTGAGAGAAAGTGCATAACAAGTAGAACTGGTTTTCTGCAGAACAAACTACATGGCAGCAGATTACTTCACAAAGGCTCTATCAAAGGAGCAACATCTCAGATTTAACGATATGTTAAATCTGAAGATCAAAGTTTTTCAAGATCTCCATTAAGGGGGAGTGTTAGATTTCTTATGCTCAGTCTTAAAAATCATTAAGTAATGAGCATCTTGAAAACAAAAGGCCGACAACATTATTTCGGACCTTGACATTTTTCCCTTTAAGTTTTTTTTCCCTTTATGCCCTAAATGATTTAAAGCACCTTTGCTTTTCAATTTCTTCGCCCCCTTTTCGTGCCTTCACAAAAAATGTGACACACTGGCCAGAATGACTTAGAAACCATTTTTGGACCACCTTCGTCTCTTTCGCCTTTTTTGCCTCTTTGCAGAAAATGCGACACAGTACCAAGAATGCCTTAAAACTATTTTAAGACACCTTCGCCTTCTTCGCTGTCTTAAAACTAAGGCACATTTGCCTTCTTCGTTGCCTTCAGTATAAGGCACTTTTGACTTTTTCTCCTTTTTTTGGCTTATTTGCTGTCTTAAATCTAAGGACGCCTTCAGGATTTACACACCTTAAGTCTAAGGGCACCTTCAGGTTTTGCATACCTTCAGTCTAACGGGCACCTTCGAGTTTTTTGAGTTTTTTGGGTTTTTCATGTTTTTAACACATTGGTAGACCGACGTTGCCAACTTATCATCAACCCTAAAAGGCTTGAGAAACAAATATCCTAAGGGCGGTTACCAACTTTTGTATAGATGCAAAACTGGAGTAAATGGCAATTAAGACATGAGATATTTTTCTCTCAACACTTGTAAATATATATATGTTAGTTGAATCAAGCTACGTAAGTGTTAATTGAATTTCTCTTTCAATGAGAGTTATTTGTAGCCACCAGCGTTATCACGCTCAGCAAGTTGAAGTTATTACTTCAAGCTATTGTACTCACTGTTGATATTAATCAGAGTTCAATTTTTGTCTCACTACTGCGTCGTTCATTTGTGCAATCTGTATGAATTCTTCTACTTGAATATTTCTGCTGCTAACTGTTGCGTTTTCGTTCCTACACGCCACACTCAATCCTTGAGCTTCCGCTGCCGCTCACGCACACACGATTTTTCGACAGTTTGTTGTATCAAGAGTCGAGATAAAGCTTGGGGATCCTGCCATCATTGAGCCTTGGAAGAAGAAGAATGTCAAAGCAAAAACTGAAATCTTGTTGATTTCTAGCTTTTTGATGTTAGAAATGCAAAGTATGCAAAGGAAGCTTGGGAGGTTCTTGCTGCTCTCTATGAAGCACCTTCAATTGCTAACAGAATGTATCTTTGAAAGCAACTAATTACCTTCAAGATGGAGGACGGAGACTCAATTGCAACTCATATCTCAAGGCTGAAAACTTTTGTAGATCAGTTGGCAGCTATAGGTTCAACAGTAGTGAAAATGTGTGTCATAAGAATTTTAATACTGTGCTGAGTGCTATTTCAAAGCAAATGTCAATGCATAGTCTCATAAGTATTCTTCTTCAAGAGGAAATTAGAAGAAAAGATCAGAATCTTAGTACACCTCGACACAAGGAGTTGATTCTCTTCTATTCACAAGAAAGCCAAATAAAGAAGAAGCGTGGGAGCAGTTCAAACATTGTTGACATGAGCAAAAGAACTTGTTTCTATATGAACTTGTTGACATGAGCAAAAGAACTTGTTTCTATATGAGAAATCGGGTCATTTTTCAAGAAATTGCAAGAAAAAAATGTTGGACATTACAGTTGGCAACCTAAAGCAAGAAACTCATCTTGCATTTCATAATCATAATGATTACGAAGATGATGACTATTCGTAGGACAAAAATTTGTTCTAAGGCACTAGGATCAGTTAAAGTTAGTCAATAATGTGAGTCAGTCAGTCATGGATATCAATAAGTTAGTAACTAAATGTATATTTGTGAAATGTGATCAAGAATTATCTTGGGTGATAGATTCTTGATCAGGTGGGAGTGTTAAGAATATAGGTTTTGGTTAAGGACACCTTAAGTAGTTTTAAGTCACGAAAAATGCCAACCTACCACTATCCCCTCTCCTTCAACAATCACAATGTCTCTCTTTTCTTTTTGTCAATGCCTACATTTCTGTTGCAATGAATTGTTCATATGTTCTAAAAATGTAATATCATCTTGGTAGCCACGTGGTACCGCCCTCGGTGTAGCACAGGCATCCCAAAGGGAGCCGGGAACCACGACTTAGCTTCCCAGCCTTCAACTCTTGCCATCCAAACCCACTTGACATACAAGCAGCCAACTCGCCAACAATGATCAGACTTAACCAACTTGAAGTTCCGAAAACCAACATTGAGATCCAACCTGGCGCCATGCCAGATAGGGGGTCCCGATGTGGGTGACTTCCCTCCAAGCAAGCCGCCCGACATACATCAAACTTAACCAACTCGAAGCTTCGTTACAAACGAGTAACATCTATTCCAAGCAAGCGGTCTGACTTACATCAGACTTAACCAACTGAAAGCTTCGTCACGAGCGCTGGAAGCCAACCTGGCACCACGCCAGACTGGGCAGCCATAAACAGGTAACTTCCACCCAAGCAAGCCATCCAACTCAGCCGACGGGTTAGAGCCCGTTCCCCAAGAGCTTAACCCATTCACGTTCATGCAAGGAACACTCAGAACCACAAGCCGCGACAGATATGGAAACAACAAGTTCCTGGACCAAATGGTCCCGACGGCATACCGCTGGCGTCCCGGAATACGACCCTCAGCTATGTGCCAACTAAAAAATTTGGAAGCGGCCTTACAACTGGCGCTTTTACCGAACACTGAAACCCAGAAGGTAATCAGAGTCAGTTTGAGGAAAATCTCACTTTATTGATAAATCTGAGAAGGTTACATTTCAAGTGTGTAATCGACCCTAGTCTCCGAGGCACTAGCATGCCAAGGCGAGAGCCATGACAACATTCCAGCAGGGGAGGCTGAGACTTGGTTGGAGCTCGCCCTGAGTCGCAACCCGCACTCCCCTATAGTATTGGTGTGATTCGGCACCCCCCCTCATTCCAAGCACTCTACCCAAGCTGGTAAAGCACGTTTTTCTCTCTCTAGAATTTTCTCTTTCTAGAAAGTCATTTTCTCTCTCTAGATTTTATTGATCCCCAGGCTTCCTTTAATCATGCCTAGGTCGTGTGAGGTGATTGCACATCGATCTGAGCTCTCTAGACTCCGCTAGAACCGATCAAAGATTTTCAGCCATAGGAACTTGGCGCTGGCTGGATTCTGGTCATAGTGGCATCGGGAGCGGCGTCGGTGCCATTGGCGCCGGGAGCAGCAGGGGCGCTGCTGGCATCGGGGACATAGTTGGCACCGATGGCGCCGGAAGTAAAGCTTGTAAAGGTAGCTTTACAACACTCGGCCAAAGGCTTTTCCCCACGACAAAACGGCCGATGGGTGGACCTTCCTTGACGTTACTTTTTTTTTAACTTGTTTTTTAAACCCTTTATTTTGTCGTATATTTGTTTTTACATGCACCTCTTTTTTCTTCACAAAAATATAAAAATTGATTTTACATCATGAGATCACCTTCCCAAAAGCATATGCACTTGTATTTAACTAAGTACAATTCATTGATTCCACACTAGGAACCCAACTTTCCCTATATTAGAGCTTTCCAGGTTCTTAGGCATAATAAGTTCACCCCAACCGATTCGCTTGCAATTGGAGGGGGAGAATGAGGGTGCAAGTTGCTTCAAATTTCAGGGATCTTATACACTTGTGCAATTGTTATGCTCTCTCATGCAATGCATATTGAGATGTTGAATCAGGTGTAATTTCTACAAAACTCAATGCAAGGAGAGTGTAACTAGTTGCAAAAGGACTCAATGTATTTGCATGATCCAAATTAATACAAATAACAGCTAATGTGTGAACTGGTGAAAATTGAAATACCTCACAAATATATGCAAAATTTTGAACCAAAAGTTTTCACAAACAATAGACTTTTATTTTATTTTCATAAATACTTGATAAGCTCTTTATAAGATATCATTACAGAATAAAATTGAACTGGAATCCACTACAAGAAAGTAGAGGCTTTCCAAAGCTATTTTGAGAGTTTTTCAAAGAGAAATATCAGAGCCACAAGTTTTTTGATCTCAATATTTGGGATCAATCATTGGTTTTGAGCCTTAGATGTCTTCCCCACAAGTGTGGAAGTGTGCATGATAAAAAGTTAGAGGATAAAAAGTGGGTATATGATGAAAGAAATGCTGGGGGGCCCACTACACTTGGGACATGTGGCAAAAGGGTACATGAGATGAAGGAATACTATTGAAGAACGAAAAATTGTCAAAGAGAAGGGCACCTTTTCACTCCCTTTGAAAAAGAGAGAGGCAGCCAATACAAAGAGGGAGGTTTGTTGGAGAGTCAAGTTGGTGGGCGTGATGAGAGAGGAGTGTGTTGCATGTTCTGGTAGTCCCACTGAGTTTCATGGCTGTTTGCAGATACGTGGGGAATACAGGTCTGGTAAATAGTCTATCTGACCGTATCATTGTTTGATACTTGCACCCGTTATGTAGGAGAGATGTGCACGGTTGCCGAGAGAGAGCTATCACACAGCTAGTGGGTAGCCACCCGCCTATGGAGAAATGTGTCTACGTATAGATGATTGTTGAACCCGCTGCCAGAATGTTACTCAAAGCCATCAGTGCGTAGTCAAAACTCGAGCAATATCCGTGAGAACGGGAGCGTGACACTAATAGCATGTGTATGAGGAAGAATAAATAGTTGTGGTATGAGGGAGAGTCGGGCCTTGATGGCCGCTGCCGTTGTTGCGCCTATACCATGAATCCTAGCTTTGGATAAATTGTGGCTAATAGAATTTCTCTTTTGAGGGATTGTTGCCATGTTTTAGTGGTTGAATCATATACTTGGGCCGATTATATTCTGAGCAAATGTGATGTTGTTGGCAAGAGTGTTGAGCCATATATGTATATTATTTTGCAATCTAAGTAGTAACAGAGGAACAACACTCATACATAGTCATCATGAGGAGCAACACTCATACATAGTTATTATGAGGAGCAACAGTCATGCATAGTCATTATGAGACCAAACTAGTCTACGTTGATGTTGGAATGTAAATGGAATTGCTTAGAAAACCATAGGTCACTTTGTCGAGACATGTGTAACCATAGGTAAACATATAGTTAGTCCTTTATAAATTAAACTTTGCTAAGTTGGACCCAATTTTTGGGGTGGTAGTAGGGCTCACAAATTCTTGAACAATCAAAGATAATAGCATGGCTCTGATACAATGACAAAATTTCCAGCAAGCTCACACATGTGGGAAATGATCCTCAAGTGTGAATGATCTTATTAAGCTTTGTGTTTAGCACATAACTTGATTCTAGATTGAATACCAAGATCTAGTACAGAATTTTATGGCTAAGTCACAATCTAGCATGCTAAGAATCAAAGACTGATAGCTTTGAAAGACAAGAGAGAAAAAGTACAAGAATTTAATGCATTAGCATAAGCCTCTACTTGAGTTAGAGAGAAAAAGAGAGAGCAATATTCAAGCAAATGATAGTGTAGATCCAAAATAACATGGAATAGCTTCAAAGCTTGGTTCTTCATCAAAAAAATATGAGAATGTCTACACATATTTATAGAGTTTGAAGTAGCTTGAGGTAGAACCATCTCAATCTAATCTCCTACCACATCTATAAGTGAAAACTAGAGTATTAGTGACATTTGTCACTTCTCATGCATGCATTTCTACCTACTTTTACCAAGTGTCATATTTTCAACTAGAATTGTACAAAACATCATGCATGTGTCTAATTCACTTTGTGCATGCCTTGCATGTCACTATGGATCACTTACAACCATTGCATGTGATATGCCACGTGTTTCTACAAGCATATTATTGACATTTCTAAGTCTACATTCTATATGGAAGTTGTATACTACCAACTAGATTTGAAGAACCCATGTAGCTCGAGTTTCTTCTAGGCCAAATTTGGCATTTACAATATGAAACAACAAACTCACATAGAAAAAACTTTGTGACAAGCCTGAAGTCAAAATAGATGATTTTTCATTTTCAACACTCCTCCTAAAAATAATCTATGTTGACTTGAACATGGATCTTGGAATTACTCCAAGATTGGCTCTATGCTTGATGATGGAAATTTTGCTCAAAGGTTTGGTGAGCAAATCTGCAATACAAGATGATGTGTCGATGTGCTCCAAGTAGATTTCCCTTCCAATGAGCTTTTCTCTCACGAAGTGATGTGCAACCTCGATGTGTTTGCTCCTTGCATGAAATATTGGATTGTTGGCAAGGGCTTGTGCTGAAATATTGTCACACATGATCAAAGGTAGATCATCTTCCTTGATTATCTTTAGCTCCACTAGCAACCTCTTGATCCAAAGCACTTCTTTTGTTGTAGTAGTAAGTGCCTTATATTCAGCTTCACAAGATGAGACTGATATGGTATCTTGCTTTTTGGAAAGCCAAGATATCAAATTTCCTCCAAGATATATGACATATGCACTTGTAGATTTCCGATCTACTTTGTCACTGGCAAAATCCAAGTCAGAATAGCCAACTATGGAACGATCTTCACTTTTATATAACAAACCATAATCATAGGTTGAAGATATGTACCTAAGTACCCTTTTGGCCATTTTCCAATGATGAATAGTAGGATTTTGCATAGCTTGGCTCAACTTATGAACACTAAAACTTACATCAGGCCTAGTTATAGTGAGCCAATTTAAGAAGCCTATAAGACTCCTAAAAAGAGTGATGTCCACAAAGAATCTTTCATCACCTTTGTTAGGGTCTTTTATATCAATACTCTTACAATCTAGCATATTGAACTTTTTTAACATTGAAAGAGCATACTTGGATTGACAAACAAAAGCTTTCTCATTATGGAAGTCAATCTCTAATCCTAATATGTATTGAATTTTTCCAAGATCTTGCATCTTGATTTCTTTCCATTCACTATATATGTAAGTGAGTCCTCTCACTATTTTGTTGATGAATCAAGCGTTAAAGCCGTTCTCTAGTCATTTTGGATTTTTGTTTTGTTTGCTTAAATTGTCCATTCTCTTTCTACCCGAGGAGGCTATTTTTCTTTATACTTTCTCCACACGTGTGAAAGTAATCAATTATTGATTGTTAGCATGTTAGATTGTGATTTAGCCATAGAATTAGATAGATCTTGTTTTTCAAGCTACAATAGATTGATGTGCAAACACAAAGCTTAGGAACGTCATTCACACTTTGAAAGTACATCCCACACCTGTGAACTTCTGGAAATTTCACATGGTATCAACCTAAGCTTACCATGCTATAATCATTCCGTGTATGAGAAATTTTGAATTCTATTCAAGCTGGAAAGCAGTTTTACACAATTTTCTATCATTTCTTGAGAAGTTTGTGAATCAAAGAGACCAAAGTAGAAGTTTTCTGATCTGAACAAGTACTATACAGATTTCTGATATTTCACATGTGTGAAAATCAACAACTTCATTCCTCTTGTTCTCTTTGATGCTTAATTCAAAGATAGTGACTAGATAGCTTGTTGGAAAGCTAGAAAAGTCTAGTTTCCAATACAATGTGATAAGCCAATCAAAAGTAATAAGCTTTCGATTAAGGGTAGGTAGGGCACCTAGACCTGTGTGGACACTTTTTGATTTGATCAAAAATTTCTTGTTTGACCCAAAAACCCATGTCTATGCATACCAATCACCAAACTTGAGATCTAGACATTGTTATGAGTTGTTTGACACATTGTTTAAAATGAATGATGACACATTGTTTTAAATGAATGAGCATTTGTTTAAAGAAAAAAACAACAATTTCAATTTTCGGACCCATCATCTATCGACATCAAATGCAAATTGAAGATTGATCACTACATCTATTACCAGTTTTATCTCGCTAAATATGTCGCACATTACATTGACAATGGAAACCAGGTAAAAAAGAGAACCATTCTTCAAATGAGTTTGATTTGTCAATTACAACATCCACAAAGATCCTGGAAAATTATTGTAGAGGACATTTGCTTTTGTATCCGCCATTGGTTGTATCTAGGCAAAACTTGAAGAGGAACAATCAATCATGGCACGATACTTATTACCAAAGCATACAAATCATATTACACAATAAAACAAAATCAACTATGACTACAGAAAAGAAGAAGCAAAACATTGACATCAATTGGAACAATCTTGAAAATCATCAAGATGTAACTCAAAACATGATGCCAACTGCATCATCAGTAGATTTAGAGGTTGAGCATTATGACTTAGAACTAGACTTTCTTCAAAAACCATCATCACACACTAAAAAAAGCAACAACATTGAGCAAAACTTCACATGCAGTCTATATTGAATACCAAAGATTATCTTTCAAAATTAAGAACACGATGACATAATACATAGGAAGAGAGTCAATCTATGGTAAAACAAATCCCACCTTGTACAAGGTTTACTAAAGCACTGTCGTAAACAAATAGAATAGATCTTACATTGCCAAAAGCATTACTTATGAAAAATAGCTATGGGAGGAACAACAATACATTATGCACTACACCACCCAATCAACACGAAACACTAACAATACTGCCATCAGAAAAGCTTGACAAATTAGTAGCATTTTATTCCCAATTACAACTAGTAGTTTTTGATGAAATTTCACTTATTGGAAAGAGAATTTTGCAATTGTAGATCAAAGACTACAGGCAATCAAGCACATATCTTCTAAACAATTCGGAGGATTGGATGTAATTACATGTGGTAATTTATATGAATCTAGACCAGTTTTAGATGAATGAGTATTTAGAAATACTACAAATTCATTATAATTATTCAACATATTGCACAAACATGCCATGTTGGTTGAAACAATGAGACAAAAAGATCATAAATTTATTTCTATACTTCATAGAATATGACAATGTCAAGACACCACTTCCGACACAGATTACTTAAACAACCTATGTCATTGCCAACCTCCACTCGATTGCACATTTTCACATCTTATACAAACTTTGACAAAGCAAAATACAATGATGCCTTGCAACAATCATTGAAATGAATACATCTCACAAGTAATTGAAATGTTGATTTAAGTTATATGCTTCAAATTTGAACATCAATGACGGATTTGGAAACCCCTACATTTATTATTTAAGGATGGGAAAACCCATCAATGTACATAAAGATGAAAGTACATAGAATGATAATGCCAAATGGCAAAAAGCAATTCAACTAAGCAACTCGTCTCATGCTGAAGGCTGGGCCCGTGATGAGCACTCCCAAATATGTGTAATAAAAGATGATCTCTAAATGCTAGTGTCACTAATAGGTAGTGCAGAAGCTTTGAAGCAGCCGCTCTTAGAAACTAAGCTTGTCAAATTATTGAAAGTGCTTGCTAACGTTGCAATGCAAGAGAAATACGTCAACGGTAGAAAGATACAATGATGGAATGTTCAACGGTGCCGTAAAATACTTTTCAAACAAAAGCAATAATAATGGGTGGAGACATGATTTGGATACATTTTTTTGACCCCAATATAGGATCAATACAACAATACGACATGGCGAGGCCTCTCGTGATACGTATCACCTTATTTTCTTTTTCTTCTTGTTGCAAAGGAGAAGGCGATGGCGATGGCGATGGCGATGGCGATGGCGAGGACGGATCAAGCGCCTGCTGCCTGAGTGCAAGCAGAGGCGGAGACGCCTACCAGCTTCACGAACACAACGGAAATGGGGTCTACCACTAGCGGGTCAGAAGCAGTCGCTGCGACCGCACTTAGTTCTGGTAGGTCATTATTAGCCGTGAATTGCAACAATTTTCCGTTTAGCAAGACGGATTGGCTGTGTAGGTCGCCATTAAGCGCAGTCAAATGGTATTCTAGCCTTTGTGTCATGGCAGAAATTTTCATGTTTGGATCCATCTTGCCTTGATAATGGTCGCCTTGAGCGTTGGTGGAGGGTTTTGCATCAGATTGAGAAGCTGTTAGGTTTACATGTCCTTGACTGGCGTCAGAGAGGATTAGATTTACTGTATATTGTGTGATTTGGCTGAGATTCAGTAGCACCACTGTGACTGATTGCTGCACAAACACATCCGATACAAAAGAACCTCAGAACTTGAATCGCTTTCATCCAGGTAAAGAACTGGGGACATGAACTAACATCACCTCCCCATCTTTTTACGAGTAAGAGCACTTTAGTGGTATGTCTGGAATCTGGATTTGGCGGTAAGACATACATACCGCATCTCCTTGGGAGCAATGGGCGTAGACTCGTAAATAAGAAGCTCCCTGAACGGTCGCAGAAAGCACATCTGTTCCCATATGTTTTTTCCATAACAGTGCGCTGCACTCATCAAATCAAAATGCAGATTTGTTCAGATTCAGCCACACAGGGAGGCTGTCACAACAGCAGATTACCCGTACTCCGACCTCTTCAGCTTTCACTCCAGCAAATTAGTAAGTTGTGTTTATATTAGCTTCTTTTGCTCAAGACCGTCTAATTTCAAAGTTCAAACCAAAATCTTCACTCTGAAAGTGTACAAAGCCAGATGATACCTGAAGTAGTTTGGATTAGGTTGAAAAGTGGAGAGATCAAGGAGCCCATAGTTGCCACCTATCAGGCTTTGTCTGCAATAGACTTTGATACCATGTTTGGCTGCCTTACCTAGCTGATCTACATACCTGCCAAGCATAAGAAAACAATTCTCAGTATTACTTAGCAAATCTTACAAAAGACACAGTAGGGTTATTTGTATTTGTGGGCTCATATTTCCAGGGCACTCTTTACATAAGAACTTGAATCACTAATCATTCCAACTGCTAGTTTGACTAGAGCAGAACTTGAGATTGTAACATATTGCAAGTTCTGGTGCATTGAGCAGGCATTTTTACTTTGTTTTAGTTGAGTATTCATACCAGAAATTAAAGACAAATGCATCTGTGACCAAGTGTTGACCACTGTTATAAGCTCCTCCAGCTTCACCAATCCAGCCCTGTGCCCATGGTCCAGAAGTTTGCAGAAGCTGTTTTATAGATTGAAACAACGATTCCTCTTGGCTGAGATATGATGGATTGAGTATTTCATTGACCAAGTCTGTGTTTGCACCTGATTATACATATGTTCCTCTTAGTTGGCTGGCACAATTGAATGGAGCATTTCCTTCAGATGATGAGTACTAAAAATAATGCTTATTATTATTTATTGTAACTATTTTGTGTGTCGTGAATTTTTTAGGGGATAGAACCTGATCCAAGGTCGTAGATATGACAAGTGATAGCATCAATGACGTTTTGTCCTGTGCCCTGGAGAAGCTGCTGATACCAATTCCAATCTAAGAAGCCATCTGGTGCCACCACTAGAGGTTTGCTGTTCCAGCCTGCATAGATTTCATCAACAATGCCTCGCAGTGTCTTCACATCAGTTGCATACTGTGAAACAGGTACACTTGTACCCACTCCTGAGCCGCTAAGCTCATTTCCTGCAACATATAAAACAATGATTGAACTATGGAAGACTAATCTGATATGCTGCTTGCAACTGGAAAGAAAAGCTAGAGTCTTGGCTTTTGTGTTACTACATAAGCAATTTATCTTGGGTGTACATGTCAATACGAGAGTTTTTCCACAATGTTCTGAATCATAGTTATCCTGTGCACCTGTTTTGTATACCTGGTAATGATTACTGTAGACGAAGTATAAGCATTGTTTCAAGGCTAACTCACCCAGCTCCCATGCTAGAATCTGGTAGCCTTTGTCAGCAGTATACTGTATAAAGTTTCGGGCATTGCTGGAGTCCCATGATTGGGCACTATTTGTCTCTCTGCCATATAGGGCATTTAGGCCAAAGGTTATTGGTGCTCTGCATATGTAAAGCAAATGCTATGTGAGCTTACATGGCACATGATCTATACATCTGCACCTATAGCTATAAAATCCAAAATGTAATCTTTGGGTTATGAAGTGTGTTTTCTCAAGTTACCTTGTCAACTGGAAGAACTTATTCAAAGCATCCCAACGTGACATGCTGAGGCATCCATCAGAGAACCCAAAAAGTGACGATTGTGTAACAAAGAGGAAGGCAAGGATTCTGACTGTTGCCAACTTGATAATAAAGTTTGTCTCTTGCAAGGTTCCTCCCAGCCTCAAGAGTGAAGACAAACCTGGACATTTGCTTTCAGTTGACACAAAAGTTAACAATGAAAAATAATGCTCAAAAGCTGCATCCAAGCATGAAGTTAGTGTAAGATTTTTGTTTGCCTAAGGGCTCAGCTAAACAAGGAGTTCCAATAACGTTTTGGAAGAATGAATCCATAACCGGATGTTTTTGCAAGAGTTTTGTAGCTAATTGAAGTAGTTATTTACCCTCTACATCACAATTGCATCCAGACCTGTGCTGCTGTTGTGTGGCTTTAGCATCCCTCAAATCTTCAAAGCTTGAAGGATGTTCACAGACTTCCACTGTAGTCCAGAAAATGATTTCTGTTTGCACCTAGAAAGTTCAAACTTTGCAGACAAAGTGTCATTTCTATGAGCTGTTACTATTTTGTTCTATCTCACTTGAGCTAACTTTTTGGAGCTTCAAAGAGCACTAGTTGTGCCACTTTTTTTATTCACTTTGTCAAGATCAGTTAGTCATGTGCTTATTGATCAAGCTCTCATGTCTTGTTGTTGGGCAGCAATTTTCAGGGGTGCTGTTGAGTTAAGGGCTCTTTGTCTAGACTCTAGGACAATCGCATACTCAGTGTCATGAGCCATCAATATGTATCATGCACAAGGTGGCTTATATATACCATGGTTCTTCAATTAATTATCATGTGGACCCTATAGTTTGGGCCTTGGGTCCATCATTTTTTAGTTGGCATTCATTTAAGACATTTTGTTATTTTTGGGCCCCATAATGTGTGGAACAGTAGGGCATCTGGGTGGTTTGAGCTGTTAGAAAGACAGACTACTTGGAAACGGTGGAAGGGAATTGGGATTGACTGCTCACTGATAGTTCGAGGTGTGGCTACTGTATGGGCCATAGTAGGGTACTTGGAGTTTTAGACAAGGAATTTAAGTATCATAGCACTAAAATAATGATTTTGTTTAAGTGTTGTGAAGCCAGATGTAGAATTTTGGTAGGGTAAACAGACTAGTAGGGCACCTAAATCATAGGTGAATTTGACCTAGACTGTAATGCGTGCCAAGAATCGCGCAAACGCCATGTCAAGTTTTTCTAGTCATGCTGTGCTTAATGTCTAAATATATACTTGGGAAGACTGATACACTCTATCATATCATTTGGTA
Organism: Diphasiastrum complanatum; assembly: GCA_029204225.1. Classification (NCBI taxonomy): domain Eukaryota; kingdom Viridiplantae; phylum Streptophyta; class Lycopodiopsida; order Lycopodiales; family Lycopodiaceae; genus Diphasiastrum; species Diphasiastrum complanatum. The sequence goes on along the minus strand of MU834986.1, from coordinate 1,111 downwards.
GTTGTCACACATAGATATCATACCAAAGGGAGTGGTTAAATGATTTTTGAGGATCTCTAATATGCTTCCAAGTGTATACAGTGATTCCCATTTGACACTTGTGAGACATCCATAATAAAGAAAAGTTCTTGGACACCTTTTGGAGGATTCCTGACCGATGAAGGAAAATTTCTGGACTCCATTTGGAAGACAACTGCTGAAGATTGTGACAGTAGGAGGTCCTTTGGTCATAGTTATTCCTATTCTTGCTATTGATTGAACTTTTACACCTCACGTGATAAATAATTGTTTTTGTACAAGTCTGTACCCCAAATTTTTTGTGCGGGCTTTCTATAAAGGAAATCAAAGGTAAGCATTTGGAATTGCTAATTTTTAGCCTTAGTCCTTCGTAAGTTTTAACCTTTTAATACAATGTGTTTTTAAAGGTTGAGTTAGTTGATGCCTACCTGCTAATCTCAACCATTTGCTTCATACTGTGCATTAAATTAGGCACCTTTTATTCACGAAATTGCAACTTTCATGACCTCTTAGCTGGTCGCATTGCAGGGAGCATGTTAAAATGTCAAAGTGTGCGCAAGTCACAGATCCCAATAAGTAAGTCCTTTGCATGGTCCAGCAGTTCATACTGAAATATTGCCACTGGTAAAAAGATGCCCATGATCATTGAAGACATGCTTTGTGAGGGATGTGGGCAGAGCCTTTTAACATAAGTATAGGAAAAACTGGGTAAGGAACTCAGGAGTAAGCTTTCAAATGCTTTAAAGCATGTTTGATGTCTCCTTAACAGCTGGTGGTGGCGATTGCAACATCGTTAAAAAAAAAGCTAATGTTCTTTATAGCAAATTGGAATCTACAAAAAGAGAAGCTACTCTTTTGATCAATCTTGACCTATTATCCATCCCATATTCTCGAAGTGAGCCTCAGTTTTTTGGTTAAATATGTACTCAGTCGAAAGAAAAGTAGGCCAAGTCACAATTCGTCATCAAGGGCATCAAACGCTCTATATTTCTTTTTAAGAACTAACGAGTCCATTGATGTATGCAGCATGAAATGAATATAAAAGGAATCGAAATCTTATTCCAAGCAAGCAACAATCTTTCCAGTCTGAATC
>MU834985.1:0-42697 GCA_029204225.1 Diphasiastrum complanatum | reverse complement strand
TGAGTTCCAAAAAGACTCTTTAAGAATTCGTGCAAGATGTCTTTTTTATTGTTAAAATATTATAACACTAATACTTTTGGCTTCTCATAACTTTTTAATCGTAGCTCAAAAGTATGTCATCTAACATATCATTGGAAACCCTTGTTGAGCGCTTTCCAATGCACCAAATTTCGCTAAATTTGGACTTACCACTAAAAAGTTATGTCATTTTTAGTATGGAATCAAAATGTGGACTCAAAAAGTTACGTTACGTAGTTTGAATGTTTTGATGAGTCCATGTGTAAGAAAAATTTGAAAAAAAATATAAAAAGAATCTTCACAAAGGGTCTTTTTTGGATTTAGAACTCCTCTAATGAATTTTTTGATGACCGAGTCCATCCCCTTGAGACTGATAATCGAAGTATGTGCAACCTACAGATCGAAGGTTTTCCTTAAGACTGGAACTTCAACTGAACGAAGAACTGCGGAAACACCCAGAAGCAAAATGGAAGATACAGTCCTCCCAAAAGTTAGCACCTGCCAAGAAACCAGAGATGAAATCGTCAATGGCAAATACAAGTGATAAGAAAGAAGACACACGGGAAGCACTCAGACATGCAAGTTATGAAACTGCTGGGAGCTCTCCAATTTTGAGAATGTCAACCGCCTATAACAATAAGACATTTTGAGACAATTTGTGAAAAAATAATCTTTGTGATAAAGACTGGCGACAATAAGCACTTGGTTTTATGTAAGCGAACGAGGATATACGCTTTTCCAAGTGTCGATCGAAGACGCCAATGCGGAAGCAGAGCGGCATCGTCCAATATGAGTTGCAGTGGGTCTTGTAATACATTAGGGGTGGGATGATATTGGCTGATTCTAACAAATTCCCAAGATACTCGGATAGAGCTACCCAAGAGCACCGCTCACCTTAGACTGAGGAGGTCTCTGAGAAGATGAGATGAACGAAGACTGAGAGTCGAGTATGAGAGCCGAGAAATGCTAGTTAGGAATGACAAGCAAGAACTGTGTAAGCCTCATGGTGAATCCCAAAAGATGGAATGACCATGTAGGAACTAGTATTTATAGGCAAAGTAATAAATGCAAGCAGACCCCTCTTAAAGAAAGTAGAGTGAGCCACCTTCTGATGGTGACCTCTAGTGGAGAGCATAATTCCACTTGTAATTGGAAATGCCACTAGGATGCCACCTAAGGAACTCTCTTGCTTATTTAAGAGACTCTCTCTTTGTGAAGATGAGCTTTTTGTGTATTGTATCAACTCCATGTTGTAATGAGAAGAGCTTCCACGAATTAGGTGCATCCATTGAGCTCCTTGATCATGCTTGTTTCTTGAGTGATGCATTTATGATCTTGCCCTTCCATCCTTTGTGTGGGGTTGTGGATCGTAGAGTGGATTAGATTTCCTGCTTTCCTAGAGTGAATTAGTTTTTATTTCTTGTTTGTGGATTAATGTAGGAATCAGCATTCAAGTAAACTAAATAGGCTAGAAATGTGGTATAAATCTTGCATGTTCTAGTTCTTGATGTCCTTAGGATGTCCAAAAATCAAAAGACTGGTTGGTTTCTTGATTCTTGGACTTTTAAAATGTTGTAGATTAGTTTCTTGTTTAAGTTATGTGGATTAATACAGGTGTAGCTTAGTTGTAGAATGTTTAGGTTCTGATTGTAGCTCATTTTTAGTAGGTAGTGTAGAAACTGTTGCACATTCATTTGGGTTGCATGCTGATTTGTAAAGGAATGTTCATGGCTTGCATCTCTGTTTGAGTGTGAGTGCTTTCAAGAGAGAACGTCCTTGAGTTTTCCTCTGACAGGCAGGACAATACTACAACGATAATCCGTCCATTTTGTCTGGTTTGGGCATTGTAATATCAAGAAAACATCTATAAATGCCCAATGAGCCTGGTAACAGGCAGAAGTGGTTCTGTGAACAAGATGTAAGAGAAAGGACCACTAAACAGATCCTCCCAAGCAAAGGATCTATCAATAGTTTTATGTATTGATAATCATTTCTAATTTTGTGTTCAATTCAATGTCAACTACCAGGTTGCACCGATGCAAATGTCGAATTCACGTTCCTCATCCTCACATGATGAGGCAAGACCATCACATACAGGATCAGAAGCCTGGTTACACCAGAGAATACCATGTCATGTGCATGATGTAAGTATGCATTGTGATGAGAGCAACGTACCACTATATCACATGTTTGCATGTATGGTCAGATTGAGAGGGAGTCATTATTTGTGCGGATAGAGGTCGGTTCTTCAGTGAGTTATACTTTGCAAACCTCTTTGTATTGTTAAATTTAAATAAATGATTGCATGTTTCTTTTTCATGTATGTTGTTTGGCACCCTTTCTGATTGGAGGAATATTCAGTTATTCTTGATTGTTGTTGCACTTGTATTGTGTAGGATGATGACTCACACTCACATGACTATCGAAGAATTCAACCAAATATTGCCATGCAATCTGCAAGATTCAGAAATGCAAGCGCACAAGAGCCACCACTTTCCTCGCATACACCACCCGTGGACTTGCACGAAGAGATGTCCCGAGAAGACACAACACAAGAGAATGTGCCATTCACATTGCATCACGAGGGGGACATGGATGACATGATAGATGCATTCTTCACAAACCCACCCGAGGCCACATTGACAAAGAAAGAAGAGATGACGCGTGGCTTGGCATCCAATCCTTTGTACAAGGGTGCACAAATGTCAAAGTTGCGAGCTTGTTTGCTACTTTTGAACTTGCAAACTAAGTACGGATGGTCAGATGCGAGCGTGATAGAGTTGTTTGGGTAAGCTTGCATGTTTCATGATGTGTGTTATAGGCAAATTGCTCTATTCTTGTTTTATTTTTAATTCATGTGTTGCAAGAAACTATTTATAACTAATTACGTAAATGTATATTTTGACACATTTTGCTCAGAAAAATGTTGTCCCCAAATAACACCACCGCGACGTCTCGACAAGAAGCCAAGAAAATGCTATCTGCGGTCAACATGGATTACAAGAGCATCCATGCATGTCCCAACGATTGCATATTATATCGAGATGAGTTTGAGGAGGCAAGCATGTCTCCACGTTGTGGGGAACACCGCTACAGGCAAGATTTACAAGGAGCGGCCATATCCGCCAAGGTGGTAAGACATTTTTCCATCATACCCAGGATACGCCACATGTTTAAGTGTAATTCCATCGCGGAACTAATGACATGGCATTCGAGCAATCGTTCATCCGACGATACTATGAGGATCTCTACCGATTCTCCAGCATGGAAGCACGTGGATGCTACCTGGCATGAGTTTAGAGATGAGCCTCGCCATTTACATTTGGGTTTGGCCATGGATGGTGTGAATCCATTCGATTTGCGCTCCACATCATGGTCCACCTGGCCGGTTGTCCTTGTAAACTACAACATCCCCCCTTGGCTAAGTATAAAGAAGGGGCACCTAATGCTCACCCTTCTTATCCCCAGAAAATACAAGGCAAAAAATATGGACGTGTATATGGCTCCCTTGATAGATGAACTAAAGATTCTATGGCAAAGAGTTCAAGTGAGCGATATATCAAGACCACTGAGACAAAGAGATTTTGTGGTAAAGGAGATCTTGATGTAGACGATGCACGACTTTTCTGGCTATGGGGAATGTTCAAGTGAGATATCCTTGTTATTGGTTTGATTCATGGCACTATATTAAATTTTATGTGCATTCACAAATTTTCTTTCAATTTGAACATTCGACCCACGATTAAGTTGGTTGTTTTCTAACAATGTAGGGCTCCAAACTAGTGATTACAATGTGTGCCCAGTTTGTGGCGAGTATTTGCAAGCATGTCACTCACAACATCTGCGAAAAATAATTTATGAGAGCCACACTCAATACCTTCCACCCGATCACCCTATGCGTGATGAGCTTGATGGCCAACGTCCTCATTCCATGAAGGTACAATACATATTTGGGCCACTAGTTGGTAGATGTCATTTATATATTTTATGATTACTCTCTTTATGTTTCTTCTAATGATATATAATCTACATTATATGTGTGTGCTTGTTTGTTGATATTGTAAGCAAGTGATTGGCTTCAAATTTGGAGATCTAATCAAGATCTAGGACGACTCCCTCCCGGCATGAAGAGGTTATCAATATTTCATGAACTCCCATATTGGAAAGAATTGTTGATAAACCATCTTTTGGACCCAATGCACATATTCAAGAATGTCGGGAACACGATTTGGGAGCACTTGACCAAGTTGAAAGATAAAAAAGATGCACGAGATGACCTAAAAGAAGTGGGAAAGATGGCCGATTTATGGCCACAAATGGTGGGGACTCCGATTGTCCTACCAAAGGCCCCTTGGATCTTATCGAGGAGAGAAGAGATGATTGTAAAGAGGGCAATAGCCTTTCTTCGAACTCCGACAGGACCCATGCGATGCCTAAAGGGCACCTTCACAAGGGACAACAAGCTAAGTGGACTAAAGTCTCATGATTGGCATAAAATTTTACAGGTTGGCGTGGCATGTTTTTTGACTTTTTTTCCACATCAACATTGTTGATTACATTTTATAGCATGCCTTATGATTTCAAGATGATCTCGCTGCGCATATATATATCTTAATGATCATGACCAAATTGCTTTTTGTGCGTGCAGTTTGTGCTTTCCTCGGTGTTAAGAGGATTCTTGACAGAGGAATTAAGGAGTGCAATCTACAAACTCAATGATTTCATGAGGTACAGTGAATGCGCTTGCGATTCATATCATTTTTTCTTGAGGTGAGTTAAAATGATGATCTTACTAACATGTATGTCATTGATGTTTCTCTTTCTTATGAAAATACATTTCATCCAAAGAGATACCGCTGGCATACATTGAGATGGCAAGACATCTGCATCGAGGCAGTGTGTTTGATCGAGACGCACTTTCCCACATCCATTCTCACCATTCAAAATTCAAATGCATTTCATTGTGCATTTGGTAGATGAGGTGGCCATTGCAGGTACATCATCTGCTTGCGTCAATTGCCTATTCTTAGTCCATCCTAAAGTACATCATCTACTTGTGTCAATTGCATGTTCTTAGTCCATCTTAGATTATTGTTATTTTGGTAATTCTCATGTTCCCTCACTAACATTGATTCATCTTTTTTAATTTAGGCATGGTCCATAACCGTTAGATGTTTTTTTTGGAACGATTCATGAAAACATTGAAGGGCTTTGTAAGACAAAGAACAAGGGCTGAGGTTACTATGGCGGAAGGATGGCCATTGACCGATCTCAACACTCAACACATAGTATTGCCTTTGCAATGCAAGGCCAAAAAAGCAAAAATTGAGGCAGGTTTCTTTAACACTATCAAACATCTATTGCATATAAATTCACAGAATATGCCCCCAAGTCTTATAGATGTCAAATTATGTGAGTAATTTATTTCCGTTGGTACAACACTTATGAGGAAAATGAAGCACCTTATCACTACGAGTTTGATTATGCACAATCGTCCTCGTGTTCTCAAACATGATTGCGTAAAACATTGCTTGACATAAGATTGCGATTTGATACGCGAAGCCAAAAGGACATGAAATGAGAGTAATGATAACGCCAAAGATTGTACGACTGTGAAATAAATAAAGTTCTGCTACTCGATAAGACATTGAATTTAGTCTTTTATACCGTTCATACTTTCTTTATTGACAATTACTCGACCACGTTATGTAGCGTTACCTATTCTCCGGTCTCCATAATCCCAAATTCATGCATGAATCTTGCAAACCCATCTTAGTTTTTGGTGGACCAATCGAAAGGAACTCAAGCGGTTTAGTGACGATGCATTGTTTTCACCATATTTAAATACTGTGCTCAATTTATATGTTCGATCGTCATGTCTGTGAACTGGACCTGTTAAGAATTCGGTATTGTTGTGCCTGGAGCTTCCAGTGATTAAACAATTTATATAAAGTGCACATCCCCAACAGAAACATGCATATTGATTGAAGTAATGGTAAGTATGTGGTAAACAATGTCATCAAATATGATTCTTGAACCCGAAGACGGAACAAGAAGTAAGAACTTAACTATGATGCAGGGTCGCCAATGCAAGCAGCTGGCAGCATAATGGCCATTTTCTATGTTGTAGCACATGAGATTTGTTATTCAGGGAGCTAAACAGGAATTGGAAAAGTAGAATCAGGAAATTTGAATATCTACGTGCACTTGCCAGGTAGAGCCTTGATTACTTGCACGACTCCATCCGAATTACCTGCTATTAGAGAGTAGTGATCGCCCTGATTCTTCCAACACACGGAGGAAACGAATGAACCACTCGGCGCTGTTTTAGAGTCTAGTGAGTTCGGCACATGTTTAGTGGTAATCTGAGGAAATTTAATTTGTAAAACTGGACTAGCATCCTGTGGCTGATAGATAAAGACTTCATTTGTTTCAGAACCACAGGCAATAAGACTACCATTCTCCATCACAGATAATCCAACGAAACTCTTGCGATTGCTGTGAGAGATATAAGTTCTTTTCAGAATGCTGTCTTGCAGCGAGATAGAACTATAATCGATCATGGTAATGTCACTTGTACGAACCTGCATAAGTCTATTTGCCAGAGATAAGTCCCAGAGCTTCAGAGAACTATCAATAGATGCTGAAACAAGCTTGCTAAATGCCATCCAGCGGACATAACTGGCGGCTCTCGTATGATTCCTGATACTTAACAGAGGAAATCCAAGATTCCGAAGATCAAACAGATAAACATTCGAATCTGCACATGCGATAGCCATTAGATTGTTACTTTGCTTGTTGAATTCAGCACAACAGAACGACTTCCCATCAGGAGAGTTTATAACACCCACACTTTTATCGGAGTTGTGACTCCACATCTTGACGGTTCCATCTCCTGATGCTGAGGCAGCAAGAGAAGGCGAGCATAAGCTGTAATCTAAACTATAAACTCGCTGTCCACTGTGCTCGTGCATTTCAGTCACTGCACAACCGTGCTCCATATCCCATTCGGCAACTGTCCCGTCGTAGTCTCCACAGCCAATAGTACAAGAATATCCCGGTTTCCACTTAACGCTACTGAGCTTGGATGGGGTGCAAATAATGGCCCGAGAATAACTGTCGTGATCAAGCGCTTTCACTCTGGAAGTATATTTATGACTTCTTTTACTGCGTTCCGACCATTTGAGATCTCCTCCATCTTCCTCCCAAATTTCATCGTCAACGTCATTCACTGGACTTGGGATAAGTAAGGCCTCGTACGAACAAATGCGTATTTTGCGTGCTATACCTCCAGTAGCAAATAGCTTACCATCGTCGCTGTAGTCAATTGATCCAATAACGTCAGACGCCTTTAAGCACGGACTCATACATCGTAGCGAGGCAATTGTCCGGAAACTACAGATGGTTGGACCTTTAGCCCCTGCGTCACCTCCATTGTCATCTACGTGACTAGTCATGTGAGGCATTCATATGATTTGTCATATATGTGATTTGTCATGTGAGGCATCCATGTTTTACTGTTTAAAAAAAATCAATGATACGTCCTTTTCCACTTCTATTATCGTGCTTCCATCTTTCGAAGACGTCTGCAGGATACCGGTGCATTGAAGTGATGTAGAAATCAGATCTTTTGGATCGCTAAGAATGCTCCAAACTCCGCATTCCATGTGACGTGGAAAAGGGCCAATGGAGATCAACATAACATATTAACATGACAGCTTGCTAGTGTTATCGGCGTGAACTATGATAGCTGCAACTATAAAAGTACAAATCGTGTCTCTTAAATTAGTGATAGGATGCTATTTGTGTCATGACATTATATAAGCCAAGGAATGACTTCAAGCGCATGGTTCGAGCTCAGGTAAGCAAATAAAACAAACCTCTTCCAAATAGTTTGAGAGCTAAGAATGGCGAGTACCGAGACTCACATTCACAGCTCAGCGAGGCTGCTTCTGATATTGAAGCTGCTGATAACTAGCTTGTTGCGTTTTCCTAAAACAGTACCATCATCTGCTTCCCATGCAGCTTACAGGTTCAAATGTTCAAATCGATCAAGTTCACGATCCTCGTTGACAGCTACAGGTACAAATGTTCAAATCGATCAGGTTCAAGATCCTTGCGCTAGGGATGCGCACATAAAATTAGGATAAGAGCTGGAAGCAGAGACAAAGCAACGAGCTGGCTGCTCTAGCGCTTGCAGCAATGCGATCCAAACAAGATCAAAGCTGACAACCCTCCGAACAGCGGCGTATGATCTGCCTCCCTTTTGTACTATACCATCCCCACTCGCGAGTCGAGGCAACAGCAAGAGCAACAACACTGAAGCAGGAGGAGGAGGAGGAGACGAAGGCATGGACAAGAAAGCATCCACGTCGCTTGTGTGCGTTTCTCTATTCTATTTTCTTCTGTGCTCTCTTTTTGGCGACGGCCTTTAAAGGCCGTACCATAATGAAGGGCATCATGTACTTATTACTCACCCGCCGCGAGCCGTGAGTGACAGTGCAAACGTGCAAACGCGTGGCCTTCCTCGGCTCCCTGGGCTTGATACCACGCACTGTTCTAAGCCACACCACTTGGATTTTTGCCAGATGGCATATCTGCCACGGGGAACCTTTTCAGTTTTACACGTGGGAAGATCTGAACGTCTGTAGGGACCTGGGTCCATCCGTGTGTGGCTTTACTGTGAGAGACCGTGGCAGTTCTATGGCCATAGTGGGTAGTCACGTACCATCGGTACGGCGACGGTTGGCGGGAGCGCCTTGGACTCCCGCTACTGGATGTGCGTCTTAGTACTCGCGATAATAACCCTGATTTTATTAAATATGATGGGAAAACCCATGATCAAACAAAAAGATTAAAGTATTTAAAATAAAATACCATAGAACGGCAGAAATGAAATAAGCTACTTAAAAGCTAAGTAAAACTTAGAATAAAAAACTAATTACTTAAAACCAACTGTCCGATTTAAGTCAGAAATTAAATATTAAACTAATTACTCAAAACCAACTGCTTGATGTAAATCACTAAAAAAAAATAATGACAAAAGGTAAAGTAATGCTTTGTCCTTGGCGTTTCACCATAAGCTCCGCACGTAAAGATAAAAAATCATTAAATTTTTTGTGTAGACAACCATAAGTTTCCAAGGCAAGGGGATGAAATCTTCACCGGGTGCACGATCATTATAATCTCTTTCTTTTTCTTAGGCTGCTTGAGATGCAGCGGCCCCTTGCGTGGTGGAAGAACGACGAAGAAGGTCCTGACGAGAGGGATCAACAATTACAACATCTCCCAGAGTACGAATTCCATCACGCGAGAGAACAAGGTCAACTCGTCGTCGGGTAGATTGCGATGAAGGCCCTGGTAAAATGTGTGTCTGTTCTCGAACAACATGAAAGCCACTATCATGAGCAATAGCAGCCAGGGCATCACGAATGGAATCATGTGAAACAATACGTTCTCCACCTGATGGACAACGCATAAGATGAGTACCCAAGGAATCCAATACATGTCCACATGAACACTTAGAGATACCAATTAACATTGGATGTGGAAGTCCCAATCTGGTTCGAAGGGCAGCTATAAACAAGTCATTATTGAGTATCAATAGTGGAAGAACTGGACATGCAACCAACCAAGCCCCTGCACCTGGACCAGCACAAGATAGAAGACGAGCTCGAACTACATCAGAAGGTGAATCTTTGATAAGTTGACCGAAAGAATAAGAGTGAAGATGCTCCATAATAGTCTTCTGAAAAACTCGTTGTTGATTTATCACCAAAGATTCAAAGGGAGACACAAAAGGTTGTACAAGTGGTGGAAGTAAATCTCGAGCAGTGCGTAGAGCTTGTTGAAAAGCAAAATTGCCAGTTTCCACATGAGCTACCGTATCAAGAAGAAGAGGCTAGTTACCCTGCTGAAACCTAGAGACTAGTTCAAAGGCAACAAGAGCCCAACTTCCGAGAAAAGCAGCTGGTGCAATGCAAGCAGTAGATACAAGGCCAACACCACCAGAGGAAGTAGGAAGAGAACTGACCTTCACAAGAGTCAAAGGTTCCTGGCCCCAAAAGACGACCAAATACGCCCAATAAAGCATCATCAAAATCCCGAAGTAAGGATATTATATCAGGTGAAGGAGATACGCAACGTAGAAGATAGCTAGGACGTTGAGCAAAGCACTGAGTGAGAATTCCAAATGCAACCTGAGAATTTCCAAGCTTTGGCAACAAATCAGAATGTCGAGCAAAACCATCCAGAGCTTCTCGCATAAATGAATTGACATATCTAGAAGAACCAATGGGAACACCCAAAGCCTTAATCCCAACCTGAGGAGTAATGAAATCTTTAGGCAATGAGATATTTGTTGGAAGGCCTTTTGGGCACCAAGCAACGCATTTATCCTTGTTCACTGTAAGCCCAATAGAAGAAAGTTGAGCTAAGAAATGCAAAAAAGCAGGGACAACTTCACTTGCAGGCCCCACAATATGAGTATCATCCGCAATAGAGGGGAATAGACATGACTGAAAAGCTGAAGCTGTAGCACGCAATGCGCGATAATGTGCCAAAGCAAAGAGAGGACCACCCAAAGGATCCCCTTGTCGAGTTCCTTCAGCAGAAGAAATGATGGTAACATCACCAGCACGAGAAGCATGACTAAAGTATAAAGGAGAACTTTTTGAATAGAAGCTCCGCACAAAAGGAATGAGCATGGCAAGTGCATCTTGAGCACCACGAAGTTCTTGAAAGATAGTCGCTCGAGAAACTGAGTTAAAAGCATTAGCAACATCAATTTGCACTACCCAGTCAGGATGAATATCCAAAATAGCGCGTAAAGCATGAACGACTGTCTCACAACCGCCAGGAGTAGCACACCCAAATTGAAATGGAAAAAGATGAGCATGAAAGGCTTCTCAAAACTGGAAACAGAGTGCCCTTGCCACCAACCTGTATAAACATTCCCCGACTGCAATTGGACGCACACCACCAGAAGCTTTATCCAATGCTAAAAGACGAGCAGCACCTAAAAAATGAGCAACTGAAGGTGGGATTTGTCCAGATGTAATGAAAGAGCACACCTTGAAGAGAAGATCAAAGCCACTAGCAGAATCTTTTGGTGAAAAACAATCACAAAGATATTCAAAAACCATTCCTGAAGGTCCATCGGATGAGAGGCGAGGACTACGCAGAAAAGCTTTCATAAAATGAGCTTCTTCAAGTTGAAGATCGGAGTCAGGTTGAAAGTCTTCAACAAAAATAGGTCATTATGTTGAATCTACTGATATCATAAATTGGAGTCACAGTTTAACTACCATTGATTGTGTGACTACCGATTCTTGTGCTCAACATCATGATGATTGTACCTATACTCCTTTGTCCGATATCGAACAAATTCCTGATCTAGACACCCCTATCATTAATATCAATTTTATTGATATTCTTTCACACAATGATGAGTTGTTAAATGTTGCATGGCTACCTACTGATGAATCAAAAGCTTTATTCATAGATGACAAGAATGTTTTACGAATTTAGAATTGCCTAGATGATTTGAACATTTTCGACATTCAGATCCTCAACTACATGGAGGCCTCCACCCAAGGCCTTTCCACGGTAGTCATCCAAAGTGGAGCCGGTTGCCAAAGTTACAGTCAAAAAACATGATACAAAGCTATACCAGGTCAAACGACCAAACTATTCATGGGACCTCTATGAGGAGGAAATAATTCAAATTGACGAAGAAATTCTCCATGATGTGCCACCACTTCCTCATCCGCACACCTCACGTCCTCCGAAGCCACAACCTCATGGCCAGTTACAAGCTAAGATTCACTAGCTATGCTAGAAAGTAGGACTTAAGCTAGAAAGCAGGAAGAGAATGCTTAAGGAGGCTAAAGAGGAGCAATCATCATAAACTGAATAAAGAAATACAATGATGCGCTACTTATACCCTTTCCCTGAATCAAATGGAGGATTCAAAAAATGGAGGAAAAAAGATTTGGAGAAAAAATAGTGCACCCTCCCAATAGGAGGACCTCCACTCCAAATCAATGTGACCAAGTCCTAAAAATATAACCAAATAGGGCCCAAGGCCAGTATATGAATAAAAAGGGCCCTTAAGCCTGCTTATGCATAATAATAATAAAAGAATGGACGTGGCAAATGTAATGAGCCAAGTCCATAACTCTCCCCTACAGAAAAACAAAGGCCTCCAACAGCTAGCAAGCATAATGACAATCTAAAATAATAATGTAAGCATGCTAAATACTGAAAAATCACGACCTAATGGAAATATTGATGGAGAGGACATAAGTCGTCACAACAGATACCCCAAAAGTATCATAACTTTGCAAAGCAAGTACTAAGCAAATACTACAATAAAGAATAGTTATAGCTAGCCGAATCATGAAGTAGAGAGAATATCTACAATGATATCTGTAGTAGAGGAAAGAACTAAAGCCATGACGAGCTTGATCTGCCAATAATGGTGTATGATAAAACACATCAATAGGCTCCCATGTGGCCTCCTCAACAGGACGACCATCACATTGGATCAAAAACTGAATCTGTCGGCAGCGTCGACTATGGTGAAGGCGAACCTGGTGAATGGCAGCTGGTAAGAAAGGGAAAAACTCAGGATCAACATCATGGCGACGAAGGGAACATCTCGGCCACGTCATCAGAAACCAAGCAATATGGAACAACCATGAATGCCAAGGAACGAAAAGAAGATCAAGCAGCAACTAGGAATGCCAAGGTATCCATAATGCCCAAGCTAGTAGAAGATCAGCCCAAAAGATAGGGACATCATACCAAGGTATCCAAAAAGCCCGAGAAGGTAGAACTACATCAGCAACAGGAAGCCAATAAGGAAACTAAAAAAGACACTCATCGCGAATAGCCGCATCATGTGAAAGTACTGTACTTTAGGACCATAAATGGATCTACAAAATATCCACAAGAGTGATTGGATGCTTGCTTAACAATCTATCAAAAAACTAGACACAAAAAAGTTGATCTAGATTGGCAATTTTGACAAACAACAAGCATTAACAATCAAAAGCATTGATAAACATTGAAATCCGAGCCCACACGTGTGTACTACAGGCTTTAGTACGGCCTTCAACCTGAGAAACAAGTAGAAATTGATTTGGTTTCATTTGGATCACAAAAACTCAATGTACATAGTGAACTAGCTTGAGATTGCCAATAAGCTCCAAAAATTTTCTATCTTCTCACTATGGAGAGAGGGAATACATAGCAAATTCGACTTCCTTCTTGAAGTTAGGTGGATTTCCAGCATGTAATAAGGAAGTTAACTCACTCTCCTTGTAGGTAGCTAGTTGGTCAAATTTTCACCTTAAACTTAGGTGTAGGTCCTATAAAGTAGGGATGACCACTAAATAGACATGACCAACTCTCTTGACTTGACCTAACCTACATTAGGATGGGTTTTCCATGTGGCATCATGGCTTCACATGTGTGGGACCCACTTGTGTACACAATTTACACTATTCTACATGGTTTTTGATCAAGCTAGATTTGCCAATTTTTGGCAATTCTCCACAGCTTGATCTATTTACAACTCTCTTGATAGATGAATGAAAGCTTTTAGAAGTGTCTAAAAAATCCAGCTACAAACAAGGAACTTTTGAGACTCCAATAGAGAATGTCCATGAAGGATCTTTCACCACCTCTTAAAGGATCCCTACAGATGTTCCACAAAAGTGTCTATATACATGTAGCACACTTCAAAAACTATACATCATGCCAAGCCATGGATTCCAAGGCATTTTGTGCACTTGAAGATACATCAATTAAACTATTAGGTGCATACATAGTGTTGCCAAAGACAACTTGCCTTGCTTGATCCATATGATTGAGCCTTGATGGCTCCATCTTGATACTCAAGATTCTTCTTGGAGTCCTCGGGTCTTAAGCTTGATCCTCCACTTGACTTGACTCCAAAACATCAATGAATTGAATAAGGTGGTGATCCAAAGGTTCTTCTTCAAGTTTACAAATCTTCCACTCTTGAAAGATCACATTTCCACCATTGACAAATTCTTTGGTGGAAAACAAGTAGATTCTACAATCTCTACTTGAAGAGCAAAACACTACTATTATTCCTATCATTGAAATAGGATAATCTTTGGTCCTTACATTGGAATGATCATGCACAAAGCATGTGGACACAAAGATTTCCAAAGCAAATGATGTTTCATCTTTTATGACTCTATTCAAACTACTACAAAAATAGTTATCCAATGAAATTGCTTTATCAACAACAAATGTAGATTTGTCATACAAAGTAATAAACACCATGAATCTTAAAGGTAAGAAACAAGTCCTCCTCCACTTGTGCTCTTAGCCTCTTGTAGCATTCAGATGCATAATGCCCCTTCCTTCCACAAAAAGAAGCATTTTTGCTTTGACTTGTCCTTGGAGCTTCATGCATTATCCTCTTCTTTGGCCTCCTTTGGATGCTTCTTCTTTCCATTGGTCTTCTTTTTGCCCTTGAATGAGAAATTGGCTTTCTCATCACCATCCTGCAACGACAAGGAACTCATCCTAGATTTTGCATGGAGCATCCTACACTCTTCAGCCACTAATACACTGTGAAGTTTTTCTATAGTTGGCAAAGTGTCTTGGATGGCAAAACTTTGGACCAAATTTGCAAAGTAATCTCCTAGACCATTAAGGACAATTTGTACAAGCTCTCCATCATGAATCTTCTCTCCAATGGAAGCCAACTCCCTATTTAGAGACTTGATTCTAAGTACATAATCTTGTGCACTCTCCTCACTTCTCCTCATGCTTTGCAAAATTTGATTTCTAAGCATAAGAACTCTAGAAGTGTTGCTAGACTCATAGATTGACTTTAAACACTCCCAAGACTCTTTAGCATTAGTACAAGCTGATACTTCTCTCAACAAATCATTGCTCACATTCATCTTCACACAATGAAGTGCAAGCCTAGATCTCTTCTTGTATCTAGCTAACTCCTGTGCACCTAGAGGTTCATCTTCATCTTCAATCAAGAACTAATAAAGGTCTTGGAGCACCAAGAGTGACTCCATTCTAACCTTCCAAATAGCATAATTTGTAGAATTCAACCTCTCACTAGCTTCTAGAAGGTATGCTCTAGCAGATCCCATCTTACTAGTGACTTCTACAAACAAGAAATAGATTTGATTGACTTGATACTCACAAAGGTCTCACACTTGAAGTGTTTCACTCAAATTTGATTTCTAATCCAACAAATGGACTTATAATCACAGTTCTATCACTCCCTCACAAAGCTGGAATGAAGATAAGATGAAGTGAAAACTACTTTCAAACAAATCTTGCCAAGAAATGGATTTGATTGTCTCTAGAAACTCACTAAGGTCTCTCTCTTGTAGTTTTTCACTCAAATTAGATTTCTAATCCAACAAATGGACTTATAATCTCAGTTCTAGCACTCCCTCACAAAGTTGGAATGAAGATAAGATGATGTGAAATCTACTTACAATCAAATCTTGCCAATTTTGGCTATTTCTGGACAAAAAAATGACTTAATCTCTTTCTTCCTTCTTGGTGTACTTTCAAGGCCTGTTTTTAACCTTAATAGGACTTGAACTCAACCTAGATTAATTAGATTCCATGAAACAAATTCAAATCTAATCAATGGCAAATGATCTTGGTAGATTATCCTAGGATCTCCACCAAAAATTACACCAACAGCTCACAAATTGAATTTTGTTGGATCAAATGAATACCATGCATTAAATGCAGGTTCAGAGGTGCCCACACATGTGGATAGTACGGATTTGGACCCCTACCAAGTTTGGGATCAAATCTCCTCACCAAAATCAAGATTCTAGCTTGCCCTCTCAATACTAGTTTTTAGCACCAAAACTTGCTAAAAATGGATTTGCATTAGATCAATGGCTTATGCTCTTGTACTTGGCTCTGATACCATGTGAAAGTATTGTACTTTAGGACCATAAATGGATCTACAAAATATCCACAAGAGTGATTGGATACTTGCTTAACAATCTATCAAAAAACTAGACACAAAAAAGTTGATCTAGATTGGCAATTTTGACAAACAACAAGCATTAACAATCAAAAGCATTGATAAACATTGAAATACAAGCCCACACATGTGTACTACAGGCTTTAGTACGGCCTTCAACCTGAGAAACAAGTAGAAATTGATTTGGTTTCATTTGGATCACAAAAACTCAATGTACATAGTGAACTAGCTTGAGATTGCCAATAAGCTCCAAAAATTTTCTATCTTCTCACTATGGAGAGAGGGAATACATAGCAAATTCGACTTCCTTCTTGAAGTTAGGTGGATTTCCAGCATGTAATAAGGAAGTTAACTCACTCTCCTTGACCTAAAATGAAACCCTAGTCTATTTCCTAGAGTTATGCTTGGTAAGTAGCTAGTTGGTCAAATTTTCACCTTAAACTTAGGTGTAGGTCCTATAAAGTAGGGATGACCACCAAATAGACATGACCAACTCTCTTGACTTGACCTAACCAAAGTTGTGCATGACAGGCGGCGGAAGCAGGACCATCAGGAAGTAGGTCAGTTGGCTCATCAACAAAATGTGAGTCAGGAGTATCAAGAATCTGGATATAAACATCAAAATCATCAGGAGTAAGAGCTTCATGGTCAAAAATAGCGGTAGGAGGACCAGGAGATATGGTAGTAGGAGAAGCAGTGGAATGAGAGCAAGAAAAATGAGAAGAAGTGGATAACTCAGGATACTTATGTTGCAAGGTAGTAGCCAAGGAGATAGCATCTGGAGAGAGTAAGAGGCCGAAAAGATGAGACATCATATCGTAAGATATCTCTAAGATAGGCAAGAAAACATGAAATAAGCTTTGTAGGATGAAGATCAGTAAAAAGGTAGGAAAGCTCAATAAATAGATCAATATAAGTAGTCAAATCACTAGTATGGCTAAGGCTACGAAACAGATCACATTGGGAACCAACCATTGTGGGTCAATCATAGCCATACGAAGATCCTGACAAAAAGTGGGCCATATATGTAATCCCTCACGAGTAGGCTCAGAGCGATAAACACGCCACCAAGTCTGAGCTCTACCATCTAGATGTAATGCGGCCAACTGCACTTTCTAGGTTTCAATTTGGGGATATATCGTAGGAAAATCCAGGTGGTGATACAGAAGACTCGAAAGGAAACCCATAAGGACTAGCACTATATGAAGGGAGACCAAACGTACTACCAAAAGCACCTCTTGAAGATGAAGCAAGAGCAGGCGTACTCAAAATAGGAAATAAAGGTGCTTTACCAGGATGATGAAGAATGTCTGGGGGGATGGTATCCCTTCGTGGTAGGATAGTCTCAAGGCTAGAAAGAACACGATCAATATGACACTCAAGATGATCCATGCGGGCATCAATATGTGTAAAACGATTATCTAGAGAGCTCTGTAGTGGGTTTTCTGAAGTTGCCATAGGGACTAAGTAAGAGACAAAGAGAGGACGTTTGTCGTCACCCCAACTTAGTCTAACTTCCAAAATCACCAAAAATGGCACAGAAATAGCCAATCAAGATGGATAATAATCAGAAAATAAGGGGCTGCAAAAGTAGAATAATGGACGGCAAATGTGCAAGGCCAATAAATAGAAGGGTTCTAACAAAATGAAAAAAGAAAGGAGGGTGTGAGATAGCAAAATAACAAATATGAGAGAGAAATAGGAGGCTAGAAAAAGAGCAATATGTGAACAAAAAGAGAGCAAGTAGTGAAATGGGACGCAAGCAATACCTGGGTGGGTGTTGATCCGTTGTCCAATCAATAGTGCCAACAAAGAGAGGTAAAAGAAGATATGACAGAATAGATGCGCCAACCAGCCACCAATCCGAATCCTCAACTCGCACCAAATAAGCTGAAAAAAGTGCTGAAAGAGGGCACTAGACAGCCAACAAATAATCAGCAAAATGAGCAGCAAGTTGATGGAGAAATCTGTTGAGAATGGTGAGATAATAGGGCGTTGTGCAGCAACTACCAAGATCCACAATATGCTAAAAAATAGGCTGGAAAGGGTGGTGAAGTAAGGCGTTGATCAGCCTCCAATCAATAGCCAAAATGGACAGCAAGTCGGTGAAAAGAACAGCTGAAAATGAGACGCTAGTAGGGCATTGGACAGCCTCCAATCAATATAAAAAATGGACAACAAATCGCTGACAAAAAGTGTCGATAATGATGAGCTAGTAGGGCGCTGGGCAATAGCTACCAAATCTGCAAAAACAATGAAAATATGTCGAAAAAATCGATGAAAGTGATGGGTTACCGCTG
This sequence comes from Diphasiastrum complanatum, assembly GCA_029204225.1. Taxonomy (NCBI): domain Eukaryota; kingdom Viridiplantae; phylum Streptophyta; class Lycopodiopsida; order Lycopodiales; family Lycopodiaceae; genus Diphasiastrum; species Diphasiastrum complanatum. The sequence continues at coordinate 24,364 of MU834985.1, read as the reverse complement.
AAAATGAGACGGTAGTAGGACGCTGGATAGCCTCCAATCAATATAAAAAATGGACAACAAATCGGTGATGAAAAGTGTCAAAAATGATGAGGTAGTAGGGCACTGGGCAATAGCTACCAAATCTACAAAAACAATGAAAATTTGTCAAAAAAATCGATGAAAGTGATGGGTTAGCAGGGTGTTGGATAGCCTCCACCAAAACTGCAAAAAATGATGAAGAAATTGTTGAAAGTGATGGGTAGTAGGGTGCTGGACAGCCAGCACCAATCTACAAAAATGATGGAGAAAAATCGATGAAAGTGATGGGTGGTAGGGTGTTGGACAGCCTCCACCAATCTGCAGGAAGGTTGACGAAGAAAAATCGATGAAAGTGAGGGGTGGTAGGGCACTGGACAACCTCCACCAATCTACAGGAAAGTGCTCTAATACCAAGTTACAAGCTAAGATTCACTAGCTATGCTAGAAAGTAGGACTTAAGCTAGAAAGTAGGAAGAGAATGCTTAAGGAGGCTAAAGAGGAGCAATCATCATAACCTGAATAAAGGAATACAATGATGCCCTACTTATACCCTCTCCCTGAATCAAATAGAGGATTCAAAAAAGGGAGGGAAAATGATCTGGAGAGGAAATAGTGCGCCCTCCCAATAGGAGGACCCCCACTCCAAATCAATGTGACCAAGTCCTAAAAATATAACCAAATAGGGCCCAAGGCTAGTATATGAATAAAAAGGGCCCTTGGGCCTGCTTATGCATAATAACAATAAAAGAATGGACGCGACGAATGTAATGAGCCAAGTCCATAACTTGGCCATACCATGAAAGAAAAGATGAAAAAACCCTTTCAAATTCAGCCACCTGGAGAGCTTACCACTGCTAGGGAAGTTCCTGAGATCACATCTGCTCATAAACCAATCTCCGAACCTTCCAAATCACCATCAAGATAGTTGAAAGACAAGGCCCCCCTTGAATCACCAACCCATGATGTGCCAACATATTTTAAGGACTATACGATCGAGGACGTAACCTTCCGATTACCCCAAGCTCAATTCACCCTACGAAGGCCCTGCCCGAACCATCACTCTCTCCTTTAGTGAGCCAAATGAAAGTAACAAATACATTGTCCACATTGGGGCTCATCTCAATCGGGAACAATGCAGAAGGCTTGAAAAGCTTCTACACAAATATCAACATGTCTTTGTTTGGTCCTATAAAGACATGAAAGGTGTCTCACCCCAGGTAGTTGTGCATCGTATTCCCCTTAAACCAGGTGCGAGACCAACTGCTAATCGTCCTTATAGATGTAATTCGATCTACAAGGCCAAAATCAAAGAAGAATTACAATGCTTGTTAGATGCAGGATTCATCTATGAAATCGAACATACTGAGTGGGTCTCCCCAATCATTATTGTTTCTAAGAAAAATGGAAAACTTTGGATCTGTGTCGATGCTGTCAAAGAACGTGATTATTTTCCATTACCTTTTGGAGAATCCATCTTAGAAAATCTCGTAGGAGATGAGGCTACTCCTTCTTAGATGGCTTTAGCAGATACAATATGATTCAAATTGCTGAAGAAGATCAGCATAAAATCGCTTTTGCCACATAATGGAAAACCTTCTGTTGGAAAGTCATGTCGTTTGGTCATTGAAATGCTACTAGAACTTTCCAACGTGTTATGCAAGCTGCTTTTTCTCAGCAGATGGGAGATATCCTAGAAGTTTACTTGGATGATTTAGGTGCATATTCAGAAGAAACACGTTATTTGTTTGTGCTTGAGAAACTTTTTATCCAATGTCAACGCTTCAACATCTCTTTGAACCCTGAAAAATATCAGATCTGGGTAACACATGGTATTGTGTTAGGACATATCATTTCCAAAAATGGCATCACAACTGATCCAGACAAGATCCTGATCATTCAAAATCTACCTGAACCCCGTAGCATCCACAAAATATATTCCTTCCTTGGCAATGCCAACTACTATCGGTGCTTTATCCTAGACTTCGCTAATAAAGCACGATTAATCTATAAAGTAGTTGTTGTCTCCAAATGGACTGATGAACAGCGCGTCACATTCAATCAACTACAAAAAGCCCTTACCAAAGCACTTCTCCTTCGGGCTCCTGATTATTTCAAAGAATTCCATGTGCATACCGATGCATCCAAATATGCCATTGGAGCAGTGTTCACCCAACTGGGAGAATTCAAAAAGGATTATTCAATTTGCTTTCTCAGTAGACAATTGATACCTACTGAAGTCAACTATACCACTACGAAGCATGAAGCTTTGGCAATGGTATATGCGGTTCAGAAGTTTTACCATTATTTTCTGGGAAAAGTTTTTGTCTTCTTCACTGATCATCAAGCACTCTTATATCTCATCAACGAGTGCTTTACTGGATGGAAAAACCCCTTTTGAAATGTTATTTGGAAGGAGGCCGAGTGTCAATCTTTTTAGAAATTTTGGATGCACTTGCTATATCAACATAACACTTGATGATAGGACAAAGGAGGATCCATCTTCAAGGAAAGGTATATTTGTTGGCTATAGTGAGGTGAGCAAAACCTATAAGGTTTACATTTCTTCTACTAATAAAGTGATCATTGGAAGAGAGGTCATTTTTTATGATGGAAATATTCCAAAGGTTTCTTCAAGTAATGATGTTGTGGATGGATCTAACATTCTTGATTTTGATGACATGGATGGTACTTTGAATGATGTTGATGAAGGGCCTTCATCAAGTCAAAAGCCAAAGAGGACATCAAGGCAAATGATAAACACCTTCAAGGCTCACATTATCTTGATACTTAATAAGTAACAAGCGGAGTGCTTGATATTGTTTAGGAGTAAGTTGTGATCCCACTTGTACAATCTTTTCTGGTTCTCCTGGTTCAGCAAGATTCATTGGCTGCGTCCTAGCTGGGCCATCATAAACCTCTTTAGATTCCGGCATGTGTTGTTCAGGTTCACGATGTGCTTTAGGTAACATGATAACCACATCATCCAGTGTATAACGTTTAAAATGCTCTAGCATATCATGTTGGACTACATTTGCTTGTTCTTTTTCAAAAGGACTTGTCTTGGATCTTCGTTTAGCCTTCTTAGCAGGAATTGATCATGGAGGTGATGACTTTTAGGATGTTAAATCTTTCTTCATAGGTGAAGACTTCCTAGACGATGATGTCTTGCTGGAAGTCTGACTTGAAGAATCATTCTTGACTTTTCCTTTGCCTTTATCCAATAAGGGTGGCACTTTCTTTGAGTTGATCTTCTGAGGGGGATTTTCCCATTTCAGGACCGTATTATAATGTTGCTTAGCTTGTTTCTTCGTCATCAAACCTGTGATCCTGTCTCCCTTCAATATAACTGCTTTGGACGGTTTGATTGTTGGTTCATCAGGAACATTACGCACTCCAAATCTGGTTGGATCCATATGATGTAGAATCTGTTCATCCATAAGTTCTGCATTGCCATCATAAGTTGAGGCATGGCTCACTAGTATGAGATCATCCTCAATTGAATCTGGTATAGGTTCTGTTGATATCCAGACTACATTCAGCACATTTAGTGGAAACGTGATTGGTGTATCCAAAGTTTGATCTAATAAGGAAATCTCGCTCAACTTTGATTGAATATCTTGTTGACACATATATCCTACTATACAATTAATTGTTGCAAGAGCTTCATTCCAATTGATAGTATCCATTTGAGAATCATTATGAACTCCCATTTTTTTCTCTGGTCGATCACAAGTGTGATCCGTTGTTGATGAATCGTCATCCACTTTTTGAACCACTGGTTTGATAGTCCAAGTCGTAGGATCAACTTTAATTGCACGTTCACGATTTTCAAAAGTGATTTTTCAGGTACCCCAGTTATGAATTACTTGCGCAACTCATAACCATGGACGTCCTAATAAAACTCGGTAGACATTTGGTGCTTCTGGTAAGTCTATCACGATGAAAGTAATGACGAATTGTACTCCTGCAATCCTAACAGGTATATCTTCCACCATTCCTCGTGGACAAATTGTCGTTTGATCAACTAGCTTAATAGCAAAAGTAACAGGCTTAATCTTTGTAAGGCCCCATTTTGTACATAGCTTTGTAGAAATCAGGTCAAGTCCTGAACCGCCATCTATCACGGCTGCTTCTTTAGAAAATTGTCTATGTTGTATCGGCAGAGTGATATTCTTTTGTTCACTTTCCCAAGCGGCTCCAACATGGAGTACATCGTTAGATTCTTCAAATCCAACACAAAAAAACGGCTCCTGGTGGACTTCTGGTTCTTCTTGAGCTAATTTTTGCGCTAAGACTTCTTTTGATTTTGGCACCAACTTTAGGAACTCTCCCAATAAAATATTGATTTGCTAGACAAAATGTTCATTAGTAATTCTGTATGCGGTGCTTCCGGTTCAGTCATCTTGAAGGGTTCTTCATGATGATGTGATTGATCATTCATATCTGTACGTAAATTTCTTGGAGGCTACAATGGTGAAGACCGAATTTCAGCTGTTACTTTAGCAGCTTCAAGTTCCTCTTCTTCTTGCAGATGTTTAATCCATTGTCTCATATCCTGATATCTTCGTTTTTCTGCAATTAGATTTGGATAGACTCCCGATGTTGTTGGTGTATCATTCAATGGTATAGAATCAGCAGATACTGGATCCACTACTGGTTCTTTTTGCTTTTGTGCTCTGGTGACCACCATCAAGGGTGCACTTGGTTTATTCTGAGCTACTGATCCTTGCTTGATTTTTATCAAATTTATAGGTGCTGTAGCTGGTGGTGGCTTCGGTCTTGCCATAAAATCTTTATACCAAGAAGCATTATTAAAAGCCAAGAAGCATAAAATCTTTATAGCAATGTCCATATCCACAATCACGACAGAATGGTACAAATTTTTTTTTTATTTGGACATTTTGCAACTCTGTGATTTTCTCCACATGCAAAGCATCCAAGTGGTGCTCTGGTCCAATTTCTCGAGGCCTGTTGTTGAGCGACAGCATAAACGACATATTGTTCTGAAGATCCACCTTCCTGATCATTACCATAGCTCCATTGCTCAGCACTTCTGTAAAGTTCTGGTTCCATCAAATTGGCAGGAGGAGCGGAATGTTTTGGTGGGGCAAACAAAGCTAGACGTTCCGGGTATCCAAGAGTAGATTGTCGCAGTCTTGCTGCTGGATTTCCTCCATACTTCCGTGAAAATTTTCCAATGCTTTGACTTCTCATCAAATTGCAACCGCAACTTTTCCATCTGTTTCTGTTGGGTCTTCCCAAGTTTCTCGAACTCATTGAGCATCATTTGTGCAGTAGCATTGACATTCGTTGATGCAATAGTGGTGGATGTCGTAGTAGTCTGCCCTGCCGTATAAGACAACATACTGACATTCGGCTCATCATCTGAATCTTCATCCTCCTCTCAAATTGCATCGTCCATAGCATTTTGCAAAAGTGCGTACTCATTATGGCGTTTCAGCTCACGTCTGATCCGTTTAGGTAGACCTGACAAAAACCACATAATCATGGCATTTTCATTAATCAGCTCAGGTTCGCATTCAGATCTAAGACGTTTCACCCTTTGGATGTAATCTCAAACCATTTCCCGCTTTTCCATTTTAATTTTACTTAAAAGTAGGAAAGGGTCTTCCATAAACTTTCGCGGTTTGAACCGTGTGATAAGGGCTCATTTAACAACCTCCCAATCTGTACGTTCAGTTTCATCTTGGTTATAGTACCAATCTTGTGTTGCGCCTGTTAAGGCCATAGGAAACAGCTTAAGTTTATCTTGAGGATAAATCTCACCATAGACCTCACAGGATTCAGCATAGATCTGAAGAAATCTAACTGGATCTGTTACTTCATTATATTTGGGTAGATCCAATCGGGGTGCTCTTCTAACAATAATTGGATTGACCTCCTGTGGAGCACTTCTAGGAGCAGCTCCAGGGGCAACCATCTTTACAAATTTAGATCAAATAGATAATGAGATTGGATCTAGATTTTTTCAAAAAACTATCTCAGATTATATCTGCCAGATCTATTCCACTTTTCAAGAATCTGATTCTATACGATGAAAAACGATACTTCTCAAAAATGATAAATATCTCAAAATCCAATTCAGAATATATCAGATTTGATCCAAATTTTGACAGAGACTTGATCTGAAAAATCAGAAACTAAAAATAGGACTGGCGAAGGTTCGCTAGGCGAAGGTTCAACAATGCTATTTTGGGGAAAAAAAACTCTCTGAACACTTTTCTGACAATTTCTTAGAAAATAACCTTCGCCAACTTCTCAGATGGAAGATCTGACACAGATAAAACTATGAAAAACCAAAAGAAGGTTTCTGACACAAAAAAATACAGTTTCTATAACCTAGTGAGGGTAAAAATCAAGATTTTTTGTGATCTGATCAAGAAGAATCTTCGCCAAAATCAAAAATAGTATTTTTCTATAAAAAAAATATTCTGGAATCTCGACGAAGGTTCTGGCAAAGGATCAAGAGTAATATTGGTAATTTTGCAAAAAAAATGACTTTTTTAACAAAAATACAACAATATGACAACTGATTCTCTAAACCTCTTTCTATTTTTGGTACTATTTTTCGTCGACCTGGCAGTAGATAGATCTGAATCACATCTTAGCATAGTAAATCGGGCGAAGGTTCTTTTTCTGTATTTTTTAGGGTTTTAATAATTTTTAGTGCTTTTTGGTGGTTTTTCTGATGTTTTTGAAAATCTGCTGGGAATTAATCTTTGCCCTTCAAACTGAAGGTTCTGTAAACAAAACCAAAGGTGTCTGCAACTCGGCAAAGGTTTCCTGAAAGAGGGTAAACAGTTTTGAGCTCTAATGACACTTTTTGACTCTTTTTGACCAAATCTAACAGATTTGACCGATTTTTGTTATTTTCTCTGATATCTTAGATCCAAATGGATCCTAAGATTGGTGATCTAAATAGCTTTCCTTGTTTAATAATCAAATTAGATTTTAAACAAGCAAATCCACTCAAATCAAGCAAAATCAATCCCAAACTAACCCTAAAATGCAGATCTAACACTATTCATGCCACGACAAGATGCCTAATGCAAGCTAACCATCAACCAAACATGCTGCAACTGAAAAATTGGCGTAGCTCCCCGGCAACGGTGCCAAAATTGTAGTGGGTTTCTTTCCTTGCCTAACCTGAATCCAAGATCTAGTCAATCTAGCATCAAGCAGAGCACTCAGTAAGGAGCTATGGATATGGAGGAAAACACCGTCGAGCCGAATGTCCACATCGAGGGGATCCATCAACATTCCATCTCTCGCGTTCACAATGCAGAGTTAACCATCCATCCCGAGATTGTCCGTTACGCAATCCACAAATAGCTAGGAGGGATTTGCCTTATGTAGACCGACATGCACCTGTGTTGACCATTCCACCTATTGATCGAATGCACTATAAACGAAAAATCCTAGTGCCATTGGGTTAGCTTGGACATACTTCATGAACTGAACCTGGATTTGATAGAAATTGGCTGAGAGAGCTGATGGAATAAGCAAGGCAGAGCATAACATACATCAATGAACTGATTATTGAGTGAAATGGATATTGTTTCATCTCCTCCTTATCTGACTCGAATTTTGGACATTGCTCCTTTGACAGCTTCAAACTAGGGTCTAGTGGGAAGTGGCTTGGTTTGCACTCGGCCATTCCATATTTTGTCAACACATTGGTGGGTATCTTTGCTGATTGATGACAATCTGTCTGTTGGGTTGAATTTTGGAAATCTGAATTCCGTGACAATAGTGTTCGATGATCATCTTGTATTCCTGTGCTAACAAACATTTGGTATCCTTAAATAAATTTAAATTCTTACTAAATAGTAACATGTCATCAACATAAAGAGTGATGATTATAAAGGGATCCGATATAGACTTAAAATAAACATTTGAGTCTGTCGAGTTTGGGATGAAACCATTCTCGATTAGAAATGTATTAATTTTTTGAAACCAGGCTTGGAGACTATTTCAGGCTTTACAGGGCTTTATGAATTTTTCACAATAGGAGCTCCTTGTCTTTTAGCTCATATCCTTCTGGTTGGGACATATATATCTCCTCTTCAATGGTGCCTTTGAGGAATGCAGTTTGGACGTCTATATGATGAACTTCAAGGTCGCCAACTACATCAGCCTCTGGCTTGATTTCAGTACCATCTACAATATCCCACTGGTCCTTGGCTGATAGAGCGACTTTCATCTTGAACTTCTAGAGATGGTAGTTCTCTCCATCGAGCTTGTCAATTAGAGAGGAACTAGAACTCAAATCCATTCTGGTATGGTTCGATATTGTTGGTAGAAACAACAATAGCGGGATACTGTTGGCTGCGCGCTTGTTGAAATGAAGTCTTGGTAGAAACAAGTTGTTAGGAAAAATCTAGGTAAGGCTCTCAACAGATAAGTGAGCTGCTTCTCTGTTGACACTGAATTTTTTGCTCCAGAGTTGTGTAGTAATAGGAATAGATCTTTTATCTTCCTATCAAAAGAAGTGAGGTCTTTCCCGTCCCACTACAGATTTGTCAGCTGATCTTCTAGCATCATTATTTGACTGCATGATTTCGTTTGAAATGCAGTGTATCCCACATCTCCTTTGCCTTGGAGAGTGTAGCCAGCTCAAGTGTGAGACTATCCTCGATGGATGATGATAGCAAGACTACTGCCTTGTCATTTTTCTCCCTCCATTCGCATAGCTCTTTGCCTATTGTTGTAGGCATTTCCTCTGTGCCATCCACCCAGGGGAATAAACCTTCACCCTTTAGTATCAGCGAGGTCTTCAGTTTCCATGCTAGAAAGTTAGATCCTGATGAATCCAAAACTGTATAGATTTTGGATTGTATGCTGCTGATTGAAGCCATTGCTTCTGAATTCGTGTTCACTTGTTGATGGTTGATTGTTCGACTGCTTAGCCCCTTTGATCTGATAGCTTTTTGGCTATGTCAGACTTTGACAAGGTAGGCTTTGATACCATTGATGGCAAAAAATACATCAAAAAATACAAAAATTCTAGCTATAACTCTGGTGACAAACTGATAAATAGAATCTTGAACGATTCGCGAAACTTTCTCGAAAATCGAATTATTTTTGTTCGAGAATAATTCATGTCGGATCAAGTAGGCTCTGTAACACAACCAAATGAAACGAGATGAATTCTAAACGAAAACGAAATGAAGTGAAGCGAAGTGATGACTTTGATTCATGCTGGAAGCACACAGATCGTGAAACGAAACAAAACGAAGCAAAAGAATTTGTGACAAGATCAATCAAGCTCTATAATGAGACGCGACGAGACGAAACGAAACAGGACGAAACAACAAAACAAAACCTAAGCCTAGCCTCTAAAATTGATTTAAGCTTGTAGCCAAGTGATCGCGAAGTGAAACATGAAGCGAAGTGAAGCAAAGCGATAAGAATTTGCGAACGAAATCAGTTCGCTAGGAATTCAGATATGACTACTGGTCACTACTAGTTATATCATTCCTACAATCCTTTAGAGAGTAGATAGACACTACTGATGACAATAATTCTTACAATTCTATGCAACAATCACATCACATCATCAACAATACACATACACATACACATCACATATGCAATGTTGATCATCAATACAACCAATCGACTATCCTTCCCTGGATCATCCGATATGGATTTTGACAAATCTCCAGCTCTACACTCTCTCCACACTGCTCAATCCTCTGTGACTTCTATCCTGTCTTCAACTATCAACAAAAGAGGTGCTCTTATCTTCGATGATTCCTCTTTTCTATCTCCTCTCTTCTTGGCTTTTTAGCCCACCATTTAGTTTCTTGGAAATCGCTTTTTACAATCAGGAATAACTGAATGTGGTTTTCTCAACTCTCCACTAACATGTCACATTTGATTATCTCTTAAGTAACTAACTAATTTGTCCTGAACTCATGGTCTTACACAACAAGATGCCATGGTTGGGTCATAAAGTTACAAGTCTAGTTACTTTTAAGAACAACAAAAAACTTAGATCAACCGGCAGTAGGGTTAACCCTAATATTGGTAGAGAATCTACCAATATTGCCCTCCACCAGCCTGTTGTAGGTCCCTCTACAACATCAATCTTACGTCTTCAGACGGATCCTTCAGTTATTAGGTTGGTCCTTCTGTTTTGCAACTTGGTTTCACTGCCAGCTATCGTCCTTCAGTTAGTCTTGTAGTGGAAATCCAAACTTATTGCCATACGATCTATGTTCGAAACATTAATGAAACTTATTCTATCATAAGTCTATACATAAATCATTGATTCGTTAGTCCGTCAAGTGAATGGAATGCAAGATAGTATTGTTGGTCACAAGGGCAGAACTAGAAACTCTTATCTCTGTTTTTGTTAAGTTCACAGAAAAGCTCTCTCCCAATAGAAACTCCTACAATTTCTAGAAACCAAAACATAGCCAACACTTCATATGACAGTGCCCTTAGCACACTAGACTTTTCAAGAGAATGACAGTAGAATATTTCTGTATATGGGAAACCCAACACTCCATGAAAATGATTGTAGCACACAACACCACCCATCCAGTGTATGATAAACTGGTTATGCTAGACTGGAGAGCAGATTTTTTCTAAGTGAAAATCATCAGAATAGCCTCAATAACAAAGAATTGAGCACCATGGTTTTATAAGAACATTCATAGAGAGATTGCCATTGAAGGATGAGAGTCAACCTGACAACACCTTTTGGAGCAATAGTAAAACTCAACACACTAGTCCAAGGAACCATAACCAGAGACTAACCAACAACTTTCTAAAACACTATTCTCAGTACACCAGAGTGTTATAGGAGAGGAAGTCCCATTGCAGATCAGGATCCAGATTGAGAACTCATGCAAGAACAGCAGAACTATGCACTATGCAGAATGTAAAAAGAAGATCTCTTTCATGCAGCACGTTCAGATCCTTTTATGGAGTTGAGGCCCACCTCCCTTTTCAAATTGCCATTCTACCCCTCTAATCAACTTTCTCAACCTTGCACTAGTCATTGAATGTTGATTAGACCTTTCAGCATGTGCCTATGAAAGAGAATCCCTCATGCTTATTTGTTTTTTGGCATATGGGGTCTCAAATGCTTGAATTACAAAAAAACAACCATTAAGGGCCTTCAAACTTGTTGTTACATTAAACTTGATTCGACCTTTTTGGCATGTGGCTAATAGAGTTGCCCTCCTAACTAGTGCCATGTGATTTTTACCCTTTAGCTTCTTCATGAAGCCTCACCTTTGATTTTGGCCTCCCTTTGGCATTTAAGATCTATTTGATTTTCCCCATGTGGCTATTACGAGGCCCCATGGCTAATTTCTCTAGCCCTTGGTCCTTGGTCATGAAGTCATGTTCTCTTTTTCTCTTTTCTTTGACATTGGTCCTCTTTTTTGATATTGCACTTTGAGAACCCCTTTAACCTTAGCCATTTGATTTCCGACTTGTAATTTTCGCAATTTTGGTGACTGAGCCCCCACTTCCCACTGAGCAACAACCTAAAAACACAGTACTTTGGGTCTTGTATTAGTATTGAAAGTCATAGTACATTGCAAGGTTTTGGCACAGTAGCCGAAACTATACTTATAGGCCGATTTTTAAAGGTCGTCAAAAAACTTTAAGGGCCAATTCTAAGGCCATAATTACTTCTCTAGCCACATTATGGGCGGGTTGGGACCCCTAACTATTGGTGATTTTAGCCATTTTTACATTGAAATTTTGTGGCTTTTACATGCCGATTTACATATCATAGTAAAATTGGTCCCCATATTAGCCCAATTTTTGGTGTCAAAAATTCGGCTAACACGTAATGCCCTCGGATTGTTGGAGAAACATTGGTTTCTTCATATGTGGTAGAAGAACATTCGTCTTCCTCTCATACTGGTTTGGTTTTACCTGTGGAGTAATCTACTGATATTCGTTGATCTCTATTTCCAAAGGTAATGTGTTGTTTCTTCTAACACAATCAACTATAAACTGAAGACCAGCAATTTTCAAATGGATACGATGTTGATGTGTCTATATGGTTCGGTTGAAGTTTGATCAGCTAAATTCAGCCTATATTTATGTCGAACAATAGGGCCGACGTTCCATTGCTTATAGCAATTGACAACGAAATGGTATTTACTCCTGACCCGCTATCAATGATAGATGGTATAGTAGCATGATATTTATGGCTCATAGGTAACGTGATGTAGCCTATTGCCCTTCCTGTTTGAAACAATGTAGCATCAACTCGTTGTGTTTGCCTTGGAGTCTCCGGTTGATGAGGTATTTTAATGTCCTCATCAGGCTGTTGCACTCGGATTATAATCTTGCGTAAAGGTTCAAATAATCTCAAAATGGTATGGAAAGGTGATGTAATCTAAGATTGCAGAAGGTTAGGATATGATCTCTATTCCTGAGGGACACGACACATGGTTTTGTTTAGTTTCCTTGGGTAATGGAATAGGTTCTTTTTTGTATTCTCGAAACATATCATCTTGAACTTGCTTAGACCTTTCCTGCTAGACTATAAGATTAGGATAAGATCTGGGTGACATTGAAGTGGCAGAAGACTCATCCTCTTCAATGTTTATACCCTTAGATCTAGTGTCGTTCTAGTGCCTTGGCTAGGAAAGGCTTTGGGGGCTCGAGCACCTACCCAAAGCTATTCGGTCCTAACCAAGGGGAGGGAGAGAGAGAGAGAGAGAGAGAGAGAGAGAGAGAGAGAGAGAGAGAGAGAGAGAGAGAGAGAGAGAGAGAGAGAGAGCTTGAGTGATATGGGTAGAGATACAATACAAAGGAAATGGCTCTCTTTTATAGATCCCAAGGTGAGCCTCCTTCCCTTTGATTGGCCACTTCATTGGGACAAAGATTCTAATCCAAGCCCTTCAAACAAACACAAACTTAATCTAATGGTTCTAAGAAAGTACAAAGCAAGTCACATGAATCATGTGAGTCTTACTTTGACTAAATTAGATTTCTTATTTGCAACTTGGGTTTGTAACTTAGACTTTGGCCTTTAACTTATTTTATTTACACCTAGGGCCCAAGTCTCTATGGAACAACTTGAAACAACTAGCAATGTGCTCATTGGGTCGGGCTTATACACGTTGGAAGCCAGTGCCCTCGCACTTATTATTCTATCTATACAATGTACTATGGCGGGGCCCACTAGGTAAGGCTTGGCCAACAGTACTTTGAATGGTGGGACCCACTTGTTTATTTGTGTACAGGAAATACTCAAAACAGGGTCCTCGGCCAAAAGTAGTGCCGGTCCCTCGGCACTATGCTTGCATTTGTCATGGAGGAGAGCTGTTGTTGACCCGTTTATTGCTGGGACATGGATGCTTCAGGAAAAACATGAATGTAATTCGCTTACGTAAAACTTGAGGCTTTATTGGTGGATGATGATTAGCAAGAACTTGAACTTCCTAGATTCTCAATAATACCCATGAGGGTCTGGTGGCCATGCATGATAACCTTGTTCATCGACGATTGGGTAGTCGATGCATTCCACCAGAGGATCCCAAGACAAGGCTTGTTGATATGGTTCCTCATAGATTGGCACAACTAGTCCCTATGTCTAGACCCTCCTAATTCGTAATGTGGATACGACATGCTTGCTTGACTCTCTTGTCTATCCAGGTATTCATGGTATGTTGTAACCTGAAGACTTTCCTCAGTAGTCAATCTCACAAATTCAGGACAAGGTGTTGTCGTTGTAAGTGCTGGTTCTTGTTGTAGGTGCTGGTTCTTGTTGTACACTTGGCCATTTTGGGCTCGGATTTTTTAAATTTGGCCTTTTGAGAATGGATATAATTGGATTTGGCATTGGTTGAGTGGTTTGTTATGTTGTGGAACAGTCAAACTTTGTTTGAATCTTGCTCATTGAAGGGCAATCATCCATCTTAGTCTTTCCTTTGCCAATGCACTTCCCATTTGAAGGCTGCGATGGAATATTGATCAATCCATGATCTATCCTCAATCTAATGACTTTTTCCACTTCCTAAGATTGAAACACACTCAAATGAAGTCCAACAACCTCACTATCTAGAGATCCAAACCAAATTAGGGTTTTGACAAAATCACAAAGAATTGATTATTCCAAATCTACATGCAACAAAGGAGCAAATACTCCAATGCTCACAGGAACATTGCTGACGAACGAAAATTGTTCGAGGACTGAAGCAGAGAGAGAATTGATGCAGCTCACACCTTACAAGAAACTGATAGGATCGCTCATGGACCTTGCAGACAACACACGCCTTGACATTGCTTATGTAGTGTTCAAGATGAGCCAATTTTGCACGATTCCTAGCTCGACACATTGGAAGATTGCAAAACAAATTTTGCAATATCTTCAATTAACAAGAGATTATGGTTTATGTTATTGTCGTGATGCAGAGTTTCAAATGCTTTCCTATAGTGGTGCTAGCTAGGCATCCCTCAAAGACGATTGTAAAAGTGTCTCAAGAGGATGCACCATCGCGTCAGGAGCGACAATTCTCTGGGTTAGCAAGAAGCAAACCATTGTGGCTCAGTCATTCTACGAAGCAGAGTATGTCGCAGCAGCAAAGATGGCCAACGAGATAATTTGGCTCAAACAGTTCCTAGACAAATTGGGCGAAACAAGGAACGAACCTCTGGTTTTGCAAATGGATAGCACATTTGCAATACATCTGACGACAGACCTTGTGTTTCACTCAAGGATGAAACACAGTGCGATCAAGTACCACTTGATCAGGGATCCGATTGGCAAGAAGATGTTGCAAACCACCGCCATTGGAATGAAAGACATGGTTGCTGACATTTTCACAAAGGCCCTAGACAAAGGTCTATTCGAGAAACAGAGGAGCAGCCTTGGAGTCGTCAAGCTATCATGCTTTGAGAGGGAGCTGAAGAAACATTTTGTTTCTAATGCCAAAGCTTTGCTAGCTTTCAATTCTGAACCTTTGACAAAAGGCGACACGACATGACACGATACGAAATCAGTCGTGCTCCACGAATCAACCAAGTACCCGGGGGGTACAAATATTTGACCTGATGTCATGACATTATCAAAAGTGTTCTAGATCGTGGCTAATCTACCACTCTTGTAATTCACGAAATAGTTGTAGATGTTTAATCTTTCTAATTTGTAAGTTACAAGATGCAACACGAAATTGTTCGCGAACTATATACTTTTTGATTGATGCATAAGCTAAGTAATGAATGCAAGTAAGAGGAAGACACGAAAATATTCAGAATACAGTCTGCCTGTGAGCGAGACAATTTTGAGAGGATCAGTAGATCCAAAGGTCCACTAGTAAGTGAGACACGATTCGTGATAGAACTGTATTTCTCTCATGCCAACGCACTGCGTGGATTTGTCATGTAGTGCTACTAAAATTCAAAAAGATCAATAGGTAATATTGTAGCTGTTATGTACATGTTATTCTATATATTGTATGATCTCGAATGAATTTTTGTCTAATATTATTCGTGTGTCTGATCTACTTGTTTCATTCAATTCCACATATTGGTTTGATTTCGTTGAATGCTACATTAATCTGTTAACATAGATCAGCAGTGTCTGTCTACTCTCTGAAGGATTGTAGGAATGATATAGCTGGTAGTGATCAGCAGTCATATCTGAATTCCTGACGAACTAATTTCTTTCGCAAATCTTTTGCTTTGGTTCGCTTCATGTTTCGCTTCGGGATCACTTGGCTACAAGTGTAAATCAATGTCATAGGCTCACTTAGGTTTCGTTTCGTTTTGTTTCGTCCTGTTTCGTATGCACTCTAACTAGTTTAAGTATATGATATAAACTCAGTACATAGAAAACACATAGCAGATCCACAAGATTAAGGTGTACATACGCAACATATCCAACTATGTTCCTATACATAAACATAGGCTATAAACTGGCAGATATCCATAATCCGCATATGTTACTCACATAACTCACTGAGAATCTTGCAACTCAACTACAAACAAACTCTATTTCTCGTGAGTAAATTACATATCTGGGAAATTTCTTGAAGTGAATAATTCCACATCACAAGTTTTCCAACCATCTTAACTCTTATTAACAAAATTTCTTCAACGAATCAGCCTACATTAGATCTTAGTGTACAAACCAAAAATTAGGCTAACTTATACAGACATCTTTGGATGTAAGATTAAGATTGAAGCTTTATTCCTTTGATCCAATCCATAACAAAATGGTACTTAGCAACAATCAATGAACCTTAATTTAATCTTTACCACTACTTCCCATATTCATGAATATCTTACGCTCCAAATCCCAAAAACTCCTCTAGTTCCAGGTTATTCAAAATAATCACTTAGAAAGTTTCTCTATTTCAACTGGATAGTTCGACCTTTGCACAAATACTGGATTTTTTTTTCCAAAAGTCTATGCAACTGGTTGATTCATCAAAAGCCTTATTCCTATCTTTTCTTCTCCCCCTTTTAAAAGGAATTCCATAATTTCAATTAAAAAGCTCTCAGGAGACAACATATAAGATATCAAAGATTTGAAAAAATCAGTAATTAGTATCCAATACTATTTCACACCGGACGTTTAAATCATAGAATATCTCATCTCGAGTGATAGAAATATTACATCTCAATAATCAACTATCAAATAGAGATAACATTTGGGTTCAGGAAGTCTAAATTCCACTTAATCAATTGAAAATATCAATTGATTCTGAGCTATATTCACAAATCATATATGGAAGTATAATCTCATATAATTATAACAGTCCTTCAGAACCAAGTTCCAACTATAGGATCAGAATCACAACCAATTCTAGGAGATACTTTTAACCATTGAAATCCCTCATGCTCCTTAAGTGTTACTCAAAGGATACCATTCCACATTGTACCCAAGCATGGACAAGACGAAATGTATCATCCAAGTACAATTGAAATGTCGCAAATGTATTCACTAACCCAAAAGGAATATGGATCTCAACAAAACCGAATACCATACTGTCCTAAATATCCAATTTCTATTTCAGAATCGGTAAAAAAGAACTTAATTATTTTACAGGTTAGAATTTCTCTTGGTCGTCTCATTCATTATAAAAGAACACTCTATAATGCCACAAATAGAATCCAAATTACTAGATTCATGTATGGAACACCTTTCATTTGCCATCACTTGCAAGATCCAAATCCAATTGCAAAATATAGATGGTTCCATAAATGGATTATCTGACTTGCCACTCACTTTTTCCTTAGAATCTTTGGTTTCTCAAAATTCTAATTAACACTGGGGAAAAAGAATCTTAATTCCCAATTGTTATTCTCATTTTCTTTTCTCCCTTCCAAAAATGATTTGAGCTAAAAGCCTCAAATTTGTACTAGGAAAAAGTTCAATTTGGTATTAGTAATATTTAACTACTAATCAATTAGACAATTTTGGTTATTCATTCATTAAGTGCCGCACTTAATTACTGGCAAATCTTCTCTAGGATCAGCAAAGAAACTGTTCCAATAAGATTTACATTATTCTTGG
This sequence comes from Diphasiastrum complanatum, assembly GCA_029204225.1. NCBI lineage: Eukaryota > Viridiplantae > Streptophyta > Lycopodiopsida > Lycopodiales > Lycopodiaceae > Diphasiastrum > Diphasiastrum complanatum. Next base: position 6,825 of record MU834985.1, on the reverse strand, counting down.
TCTTCACTAATCCCAAAAAAACAGAAAACGCTCCTGTTAATTGACAGCTTCCAAAATCTACAACTAAAAGTGAAAAGAACTATGATCTTAAAAATTGACTGATTTCAACTCAGTAAGATCATTCACTTTACAAGCAATTTCTGTTTGATAAATAATCAACGAATTTGAACAAATCCAAAACATCCATGGTTACATCAAATTTTACGTAAACTGGGTTTTTCAAATTCCGTTCGATATGGACCTAAACTGTAAAAATCAATTTAAAGCATCGACTTAGCAGTTTCACAACTACCATCACATTTCAAAAGGATTTCGAAACATCCGGCATGCATCACACATGACATGCAGTGATTTCTAAAAAAAATCCAATTTTTTTTTACGTAAATTGCCTAGAAACTAGAAAATCAACTTTTTGAATTAGAATTGTTAAAAATAGCTTCATACATGAAATTTTCTCTGATCAATCTATTGAACACCCATGTACAATGCATCCAAACATGCATACATGTCTATCCATACAGTTTCAACAAAAGAAGAGCAATATACTGAGTTACATGCATGCATGCATCAGAACATTACAAAAAATTTGAAATTCTAGTTCAAAAATTGCTAAACTTCCGATAGCCATAACTTTTTCTACAGGAGACCAAATTGGTCATTGTAAAGCACAGTACGGAGGGAGAGTAAGTCTACAAGACACTTGCCACATCACCATGCCACCTAGGCTTCACACGTACGAGCTATAACTGACCAAAAAAACATGTAGGGGGCACACTTCTCCAAGGAGGTATTTTCAAAAATCCATCTCCAGCCCAATATGCATCCAATCAGAGGTTACAAGAACTCTTATAAGGCTCATTAGAGAGGCATAGAGGCTTCTTTCTATCAATAATCAGATATGCAACATCAAGCATTCACCAACAAGAAGGCGGATGCACATTAATATTGACAGCTGGTCACAACTGTCAATATTAATGTGCATTGTAAACAATAACAATGAAGTTTATCATTGATTTCTAACACTCTCCCTCAATGATAAAATTACATTCTTCTATTCCTAATAGAGTACAAAACCTCTCGAATTTACATCTACTTAATGACTTAGTAAAAATATCTGCCATTTGATCTTCAGATTTACAAAAACAAGATCAATAGCACCATCAAGAATTTCTCTTGAACAAAATGGTAGTGTATTTCGATGTGCTTGGTTCAAGCATGTAAAACTGGATTTTTGGCAAGGTGAATGCAACTTTGATTATCGCAAGATATAGTAGTCGCATCCACATGTGGTTGACCTAAATCCACAAGCAATCTTCGTAACCATACCGCTTCTTGTGTAGCATTGTTGAGTGCTTGACATTCAGCTTCCGTTGATGATAAGGCTACTGTAGGTTGCTTTTTGTTGTTCCATGAAATTGTAGCTATACCATCACTGAATGTATGACCACTGGTAGAGCTTTTGTCATCAATATTACCTGCCCAATCGGCATTTGAATAACCTACCAACATTGGCGCTTCAGACTGATCATACTTCAAATCAAAATTCAATGTCCCTCGAATGTATTTGAGAATACGTTTAGCAGACTTCCAGCGTTCTTGGCTAGGATCTTGCATAAATTGACTAACAACACCAACAACATAAGAAATATCAGGTCGTGTGTGTGTCAAATAAATCAAACTACCCACCAGCTATCTATACAAATAAGCATAAACTTTCTCATATTCATCATATGCAGTTTGCTTCATGTTGACATCCATAGGTGTACTCAAAGGCTTACAATCCTGCATATTGAACTTATAAAGCAAATCTCGTGCATATATGCTTTGTGTAAGAAATACCATGTCTTTCTTTTGCCATACTTCAATGCCAAGACATCAGTGCATCAATCCTAGATCAATCATGTCAAAAGCATTGGAAAGATCTGATTTGATTTCATCGATTAACTTCTCATTACTTCCTGTAATAATCAAATCATCCACGTACAAGAAAATGAACACTATATCTGAATCTTGCCTTGGAATGTAAAGATTAGGATCAACATCACTCTTTACCATTCCTCTTCATTTGAAGTGTTCATCAATGCAAGAGTACCATGCCCGTGGGGCTTGCTTCAATCCATAAATGGCTTTGTTGAGCTTACAAACAAGATGCTCTCTCCCTGACTCAACAAATCCTTGAGGTTGTACTAAGTACACCTCTTCATCTAGCACTCCATTAAGAAAAGCAGATTTAACATCCATTTGTTGGATCTTCCAACCATAGAAAGCAGAAATAGCAATGATAGAACGTATAGTCACCATCTTAGCTACAAGTGTGAAGGTTTCCTCAAAATCAATACCTTCTTGTTGCTCAACCAACTATGCTTTGTACTTGTTGAGTTGCCCATCTGCTCCATATTTGATCTTACAAATCCATTGGCAAGTGATAGGCTTCTTACCATCAGGTAGCTCAACCAAATTCCACGTCCTCTTTTTTGATATGGCTTCCATTTCTGTTTCCATAGCTGCACAGCACTCCTTGTGCTCCTTTGCTTCATAAAAAAAATTTGGTTCTTGAGCCTTGAGCACAGAGCCCATTAGGGCTATATTCATCTCTAATCTTGCAGGAGATTTTTGATTTCTACTTGATCTTCTAAGCTCTCCCTGCTCACTTGATTCGAGAGTATCTCCTTTATTAGCATCACTTGTTACTGACAAGTACCACTTGGGCACTCTCCTAGGAGTCTCATTATTAACTCTGTCTTTTTCCATTGGCTCTTCCATATCGACACCAACTTCTTCCTTCACTTGCACTTTAGCTTTATCATCAAAGGGATCAATTGTCAATTTTATAGGTCATTTTGACCCATCTCATCAAAACTGGCATCTCTAGAAATCACGATCTTTTGTGCATCTGTGTCATACATCATGTATGCCTTGGCTCTTTCATCATATTTAAGGAAAATACATTTAACAGCTTTTGCATCCAGCTTCTTTCGTTTTTCATTAGGCACATGAGCGTAAGCATCACAACCAAATACTCGTAAATGAGAAACATTAGGTTTCTTTCCAGTAAAAGTTTCGTAAGATGTCTTACCCTCCACGGACTTAGTAGGACACCGATTCAAGATATGAGTAGATGTGTTTCATCCTTCTGTCCAAAAAGTATTTGGCAAACCCTTGCTCTTAAGCATTGCCCTAGCCATCTCCACAATGGTCTATTTTTCTGTTCTGCAACTCCATTCTGTTGTGGTGAATAGGGTGTAGTAGTTTGTCTCTTGATCCCCTGATCCTTGCAAAAATTTATAAACTCTGTTGAAAAATACTCACCGCCACCATCTGATCTGAGGATCTTAATATAACAACCTGTTTGTTTTTCAACTAGAGCCTTGAACTCTCTAAACTTGGCAAAAGCATCAGATTTCTTTCTTATGAAATAAATCCAGATATGTCTACTATAGTCATCAATAGATGTGATGAAATAGTAACAACCACTAATGGACCTAGTTTGTATTGGTCCACACAGATCACTATGAACAAGATCAAGAATGCCATTGGCTCTTCTTACTCCATCTTTGTAAAATCTCTCTTTATGTTGTTTTTCCAGAATGCAACCCTCACAAATTTTTCCTTCAAAAGAGATATCAGGCAATCCAACAACTAGATTACCTCTTTTAAGGATTTTCAAGCTTTGAGCACTAATATGACCAAACCTTTGATGCCAAAGGTCACTTTGACTATCAACAGTGCTTACCATAGCTTGAGTAAAAGATCTCGCATTCAATTTGTAGAGTCGATTCCCGTTAACTCTAGCTCCTGTAGCAATCACTTTGTAATGATTCTTGATGTCCTTGACGAGACATTTGTCGCTGTCAAACTCAACCTTGAGTTGTTGATCAGCCATTGTCCCAACAGATAGTAGATTATTAGCTAAGCCAGGTACATATTGCACATTTCTTATCTGCTTTATCTTCCCGCTGGCTAACTTCACTGGTACCACTCCAACTCCTTTAATAGATAGCAATTTGCCATCAGCTTGTCCAACTTTATCACCATTGTTAGTTTCCTTGAGTTCTGAAAACCGCTCTTTCCTTGAAGTCATGTGCTTGGATGCACCACTATCAATGTACCAAATATCCTTGGCTTCATCACTTGTCATTAATGTTGTAATGAACAATTTTGAACTCTCACATGTATCATCTTCATATTGATCATCATCATATTGATGTTTATCAGTATAATTGTCTTCATAATAATAGTCATCAAATTGATGTTGATCAGCATAATTTTCCACTTGCCATTTGTCTTTTCTTTGTTCCATCTCCTTAAACCCTCAAATTCCATAATAGTTCGAAAACACTTTTTTTTTTTGCAACTTGAATTTTTGGTATTTAATTGATTTAGTTCTACCAAGGTCCATTATTTCTAACTACAAAATGAAATAATGGTGTGTTTAATAGGTTGGACTTACAAAATAGGGTGCCAAAGCCCTCACACTTATTCTTATGACTATATTGCACTATATACATGGTGAATTCCACTGGCGCTCAATAGAGATGGTGTTGTTTTGATAAATTTTTTAATAAAGTAGACCCTAGACTATAAAGCCAATCATGCCCAAAGATGAGCTATGCTCAATCCAAGTTCATGATTTGGAAGTAACATGATTCTAATAATTTTGGACTTCTATCTCAAGGGCATTGATCATGGTATCACAATTTTTTTTGTCTTGCCATTTAGGTAAAGAGTTTTGAGTCAATATTTTTTGAGTTAGTGTATATTTTTTGATACTTTTAAATTTCGATACTGTCGGACCAACGACTTCACGTTGACAGTCCGCCCACTTTGTACATGTATTAACTGTAATGAGGCGGTTGTAATAACTGCAACAGAAGGTAGTTGTAGATATTTTGTAAGATATTATCCTAGAATTTTCAGAAAACTTCTTCTGATTTTCAGATTTATTCAAAAAAGCCAACGTTATCACGCTCAATAACTGTAAGCTGAAGTTATCACTTCAAGCAATTGTACTCATTGTTTTGATATTAATCAGAGTGCAATCTTTCAGTCCTACTACTGTATCATTCTTTGTGCATTAGTGAATCTTTCAATTTGAACGTTCTGCTGCTGACACACCAAGCTCACTCCAAGCTTCCGCTCATTGTCATTGTTTTCCGACATGGTAAGTAATCTACTTCCATTGCAGATTATTAGTCTTGTTTCTATCAAGACACTGCACTAGCAAGCGCGCAACCAACAATATTTCAAAATCGTTGTTTCTACCAATGATCTCGCTCAACCAAAATGGACCAGTCTTCTCTATCGAGAGACTCGATGGAGGGAACTATCATCTCTGGAAGTTCAAAATGAAGGTCATGCTATAAGCCAAAGAACTGTGGGACGTTGTAGATGGCATAGAAGTCAAGCCAGAAGGTGATGCAGCCATTATCACCAAATGGAGACTGAGAGATGGCAAAGCATTTGCCATGATTACTCTCAACATCAAGGATACACAAATAATACACATATGGAATGTTCAGACAACCAAGGATGCATGGGACATCCTAGCAACCGTGCATGATATCAAGGATATTGCTTTCAAGATAAACTTGAGGAAGAAATTCTTCAACTTGAAGATGTCTGAAGCAGAAAGTTTTACAAGTCATATCAACACTTTCAAAAATCTTATGGAGCAAATGGCTGCAATTGGCTCAGTCATTGAAGATTCCGATGCTGTTATGACTCTACTATCGAGTCTCCCTGAAGCCTATGAAAATTGGGTCATGATAATTTCGACCCAGGAGCAAATTACTCTATCAAGAGCAATTTCGATGTTTTTACAAGACGAAATCAGAAAAATCTGCATCCTCCTTAGGCTCAGGGATGGATCCTCATGCTCTATATTCCAAAAGTCCGACGTTCAGATCCAAAAAGAAGACTAACATGTAGTTAGGATCAAATTTTGACTCAGGCTCAAATTTTGGCTTTGGGTCAAATTCTGGCTCAAGGTCGAATTTAAACACTTTATCTTCCCAACCAAAGCAAAGATTTTTCTAGAGATACTGCAAGAAAACTAGACATGAGATCAAGGATTGCAAAACTTTGAAATTCAACAATGAAAAGAAGAAGCAAACCCAATAACAAGCAAATTCAGCCTCAACCAGTTTTTCGATACAATAGCAAGAGGAAGATGAGGCAACCTTCATGACCAAGGATGGAGAACAATAAGATATCGATTCTTGATATCTCGATTCTGGAGCAACTCAACACATGACTCACCATCAAGGCTGGTTCAAAGATTATAAATCTTTCACCCACTCTCGAGTCGTATAACTCGGGGGGGATGCATCTTGGTTTCCAATGCCCATTGCCAGGTAATCAACGAGGCTGCGAGCCAACCCCGTTTGGGTCATATGTCACATGTCCCAAGAGAAAAGAAAATATTTGTGTGGAAAACAAAATATTCTTGGCCGTAACGTATCTCGCAGTCCAGCATGGAAGACACCTGTCATAAAAGCTGCAAGAAAGAAGAAAATGCTTCAATCCTATCGTATTCCGAATTCTTATGGCGATGCAGCTACCCTTCTTTCTGTTTTCTTCATAATAATAATAGTATTAGATGTGGAATTCTTGCTCAGTCTGACCTGCAGCATGTGAGCCATTCATTCGAATTCCCTCGCTCACTGACTGATCTCAGCTTTTCTATCCCAAGCATCAATAATTGTGAGCGAGGCATGAGTGTAGCCTATTCCATCCCTTTCCGTGCTTGCTTGGCGATGGGTGCCACAAAGATTGCCTCATTGTTATGATCCGGCCATGTGCCTTTCCACTTCGCATTTGATCTTT